>LGRX02014416.1:0-21368 GCA_001247695.2 Cymbomonas tetramitiformis | reverse complement strand
AGGTGTTTAGTTTACAAGCAACCAAATTGACGGAGTTGTATACAAAATATACTAATGAAGAAATACTTGAAATGTTAAATACGGCATATAAAAATGAAACGACAAGAATTAAACAAGTTCAATTAACTCCCAAGTTGTATAATACCAAGAACGAGGATTTAATGAAAATTATTGGAATCGAACGTTACAAATTTTTTGATTTACAAGCTAAAATATTACAACGAAGCATACAAGGAAGCAAGATTAATAAAAAAATAAGTGATACCACCGATTATGTCGACGACTTTATTAATGTTTTCAAAAAAGAATTAGAATTAAGAAAGTCAAAACCGAGTTCAATGGACCATTTAATAGCTATGCTTTATAGCATCGGGATGTATTCAAAACAAGATTTGAGTAAAGAGTCCTTAAGCTTTACTCCACGAATAGATTATGACAATGTAAAACTGGTCAAAAGTGATAATCAAATGACCGATGAAAATGCAAACTACTACAATTTTAACAATGACATATGCGAATTCACGATTTAAAAACGGGTAATAGTTTCAAAATTGATTACATTATAAATCCATTAGTGCAAAAGTATATCAATGATTCGATAAAGGATAAAAACAATCCACGAAAACATCTTCTAGAGACAAACACAAAACCACCAAGACCATTTACATCATCGGCTTTGGGCAAAAAAATGACCTCAATTCTTGGAATCGGAAATCAAATCTTCAGAAAAATGACCGAAAACATTTATTCAAAAATATTCAAGGTAGATATCGTAAAATTATCGGAAGTCGCAGCCCACGAACCAAACACGGCTTATACTCAATATTTGAATAGTTTAGAATATACCGAAGATGAAAGAGAGGCGGCGCTCAAAAAAATTCAAGCTCAATTAGACAAAAATGCGGCTTAGACACTTTTTTTTGTAAAAAATCGCCACCTTTTTTTTCAGAGGGCACTGTCAAAATTTTATTTTGTGCTACGCCCACGGGATTCGACCCCACTACCTCCACGTCCGAAGACGAACGCTGAACCTACTCGACCACAGTCTGATGAATGTAGACGATGTCAACAGCAATAAATTTAATTTGTCACAAGTCAAGCACAAAATTAAAAAAAGCGCCTAATCATCATCTTGCTGATTAGGCAGAAATGAAAAAGCGCCTAATCATCATCTTGCTGATTAGGCAGAAATGAAAAAAACGCCTAATCATCATCGTGCTTATTAGGCAGAAATGAAAAATGGTAAAGGTGATTAGGCATAAATTGAACGTTTATACCATGATTAGGCATAAATAACGGATGCTCATTGGATATGTTCATCTAAAATTTGTCAATTGCTATGATTAGGCAGTATTTCGTGCTATTGGCTGGTTTCAGAAATGTTGTCCAATAATCGTAAATGATTTCAATCGCGCTGTCGATAATTCTGCCACATCCGCGATGTATCGACTGACGTCGACAAATATCGATGCGCAACAAACATATTTATTTTAAGGCTTAAAAACAAATTTTACAGTGAAGACAAATTCTGTTTACGGTAAGCAACTGACCGTTATCCCTCTGCTGTATATTGTAAAAAATGACCGATTTAAAACGTAAAGAGTCTCGTTGCACCCCTCAAGAGTACAAGGAAAGACGTGTTGCGGCACAAAAAAACATCCACCAACTGCAAGCTTACGAGGAGATAGTGCAAAGCGCTCACCCCTTGCCGAAAGATGAGGGAAAGGGTGTGGTAGGAGTCACTGAGACATATGTCAAAGGTTTTTCCGAGATTAAGTGGAGAATTCTACTTGAAGCTGAGTATCAAGGCGATCGTGCTTTGTTTGAGCACAAAGAGCCTAGTGCTCACGAGATCGCGTGTTTCATGGCGAGCGGGAAACTTTCAAGCGAAGTGAACTCGTTTCTTATTCGATCTCGCGCTATGTCCCTATCGGGGAATGTAGCAATTCTTGCTGAAAAACAAGCGGAGATAAGTAGGATCGAGGCTGAGAAAAGAAAGACCGAAGATCTCACCTCAACTTGCAGTGAAGCTCAGTTGCTCGCTGCACTCGCTGCACTTCGTAGTGCACGAATTTCTCCGACTGAACCTCCTGCTTTTGGCGTACCTGTTCCTCCCACTGCACCTCCAAGTGCTCCTTTGGTTGATCTTCTCGGTGCAGAAGATCCGAAGCGTCTTACGCCCACTTCGAATAGTGAGACTCAAGGTGGTTTGCTCGCCGGTTTTGCAGGTGTTTTTGGATCAAAGAACTAAGGTGCGCACGATATGACGCTCAATATGTATTTTATTTTGTACATGCGATACTGTTTTGAAACGCGTTGCATGTTACTAGTATGTGTTGTTTGCGCGTTCACACGTTCTACATGCTTGTGCCATGACTAACATGCCATAAGTGTCTGTGCTTTTGGGTTTTGGGGTTTTGCAGTAGAATGTCTAAACGCGCACATGTGGAGCCCAAGTGGCGCAAGTTTTAGTGTACGAAGTTTAACAATACGTGTATTTGCATTATTTAAGAACCTCGCTTGGTTTGAATTTGTGCTTGCCTTGCCTTGCTTGCCATGCATGCATGCCTTGTCATGTGCTAGCTAGATGGTGGTATAGGAGTTCTACGTGTGTAACAAGTATTTTCTCTAAGAAATGACATGTGCTATGAGTTAATTTGTGCACTTGAATCGCTTTAACTTGCTTGAACTTGTTTGCATGGCTCACACCTTTCATGAATCATGTCATGCGTACCCTAGTATTACCTTGTTACCTTGCCATGCTAGGTTGTTTTTACTAGCATACATAATTATAAACTTATCTTAACTTATCACAACTGAATACGCACGCATTTAGTAATTTATTAACTCATATATATCACCACTTTGACACCTAATAAACACCGAGAATAATAGGGTTTATTGATATGTGAATAACTATTGAGTCACTAGGTCTTTCAGGCTCAAACTTTGCATACATATAGGTATTTTATAGACGAAAACAATGATATATTGTTTTTTGTGATAGGATAAGTAAAACCCCAAAAACTGACATCATTTTCTATTGCGTATTGAAATAACCGAATATGATAAGGTATATTCATCGGTTCATAACTTTTGAAATATTTGACCGTTTTCGCTGAAAAGAAAAGGGGTAAGAGATTTTAAATAGACGAACATTTTGACATATCGCATGCAATATTTGGAGCAATATAACTTCCAAACTGAATATCATTTCTTTTGTCTTTAAAATATTCGAAAATAATAGGGTATATTCATCGGTTCATAACTTTTGAAACACTTAGCCTTTCCGGATGAAACTTCGGGTACATATTGTCCTTTGATAGACGAACATTTTGACATATCATATGCAATATTTGGAGCATTATAACTTTCAAACTGAATATCATTTCTTTTGTCTTTAAAATAACCGAAAATAATAGGGTATATTCATCGGTTCATAACTTTTGAAACACTTATCCTTTCCGGATGAAACTTCGGGTACATATTGTCCTTTGATAGACGAACATTTTGACATATCGTATGCAATATTTGGAGCATTATAACTTCCAAACGAGTTCGTTACCGAAAATTCGGAAAGTTATCTAGAGGTTTCTAACTTTAAAAATACTTATCCTTTCCGGACGAAACGTGTCGTAAATTTCTTTAAGTTCCTACAAGAATTTCTTTTTAAGTCGTTCTACAAGAATTTCTTTAAGTTCTAGAAAAATGTCTTTAGATTAGGTATATAAGCAAAGTGCGGAGAATTACTCGTAATGTGAACCGCTTATCGTCATTATTATATTATTACCGCTTATCAACATTAATTTATTCAAGGTCAAAAAAGGATATGAGAGAATATGAGAGAATGTGAGAGAATGTGAGAGAATAACATAAATTAACATTTATTTATTTAAATAAAAGGTAATGAGTAGTAGGGTAATGGGTTGTTTTAAAAAGTATTTCAAAGGAAGAAAAGTATTTTTGTAGAATAAATTTTATGAAATAGAAAATGTTTTTAAAAATGCCCGTTACCCTACTACCCGGTACCCTATTCGTTTATTAAATACGCATTTTTACCGAGATGACCGAGACGATGCTATTTTCCGCGATTTAACCTGCTGAAATTTTTGGGGGTCAACGTAGGGGACCCCCCATCGTCGATTCAATCGGCAAATTTTGATATGAGGGAATATGAGGGAATATGAGAGATTAACATAAAATTACTTAACTTTATATATATATTTATTTATATAAAAAGTAAGGGGTAGTAGGGTAATGGGTTGTTTAGAAAAGTATTTCAAAGGAAGAAAAGTATTTTTGTAAAAAATTTTATAGATTTAGAAAATGTTTTTTCAAATGCCCATTACCCTACTACCCGGTACCCTATTTTATTAAATACGCATTTGAACTAAATTACGATTTCTGACGTAATTCTCACGTAATTTCTCGAACCTAAACCCTAAACCCAGAACCTAAACCCTAAACCTACTGAAATTTGGGGGGGTCGACGAAGGGGACCCCCACCGGCGATGAAATCGGCAAAATTTAATTTTTATGACCCCTAGACACCCCCACAGACCCCCCGATGACAGGGCTGTCATAATTCCAAATCAGATAGCCAAAGTTAGTCAATGATAGCCAATGATAGCCAAACTATACAGTACTGTAATGTTCAACCGATTGGCAATTTGGCATGCGTGTGACCTGTAAAATGTCATGCGCATTCGATTGAGGCTCCGATGACGGAGCTGGATCTGAAAACCCTAAACTGTAAACTCTATTTTAGTCCATGATGAGGCATATTATATATGAGTAAAATACTCAATACTTATACTCAATACTGTTATTAACTATAGAGTATAAAAACCTCGAGGCTCAATCGAATGGGAATGCTGGATGCTGGGAACGCGCAGCATCGACCATCGAGCATGACGATGAGCATCGCGATCGGCATGGACCATGGAGGATAATCTACACGCTTAATCGCCGTTCACGACCTGCCCTGCTGGACTTCCACCATGGCCCTTCCCGGTCATCTACTGGCTGCTGGCTGCTGGACCGTCCACCGTGGCCCTCCCCAATCATCTACGCTCCATCATGTACGATGTAGATCTAATTCCCATAAGTCATGTCGGACATAAAATTGGAAAAGAAATGCAATTGAGGTTTATCTAAGGCTGACTTGTCACGTGCCAAATGCCAATACTAATGGATGAAACCTAAGCAAAAGAACTCTCTGAGAAAAGATTTTTCCAGAAAACCGGCCGCCAACTCGTGTAGGAAGATATACTTCCAGAAAGATGGCTTCTCTTACCAACCATATTGTTATCTGCACACGCTTTGAGAATGCACCAACGTCTTCGAACGACACCGCGGCTAGATTTCAGTGCCAGCAGAAATCCGTCTTCAAAGCAAGCAAACCTCGTCTCGCTAGGGGTGCGTTCCCGACTCATAGCCTAAAGTTGCTCAGATGCGTTGACCAGTGAAATCTCATAATTTTTCGAGTGCGTGCAGGCTTCAAGAGGTCGGGTGTTGTCGCGTTTGCATCAGCGGATGAAGTGGATTCATCGCAGGTTGGTTTGCCTATTTGAACAGTGCTTGCATCAACGCGGGAATGTCTGCTGCCACTGCCTATCGCGAGTTCAAACGTCCATAAGTGTATTAGAAACCCCCAGAAAACGTATTATTTTCTCTGTCTCAAACCTCGAACCTTGCTTCGAGTTACTTCTTCGCAGACTCTCTTAAGGTGTGCGCGTTTCGCACAAAATTAACTGCCTCGCCCTTCCGAACGTTGCATATATGTTTGAAAGGAAGTGCTCACTTTACAGGTAGAAGTGCTGGGAACTAGGATCCTTGTTCGACCGGAACTCGCAGAGGCGGTGCGTCCTTTGAATGACCTGGTCCTTGGAGTGACTGTTTCTGCCTCACATATTCCCTGTTCATGGAGGAATAAGCTTGCTCTAAAGTTTGGCCTGAAATCCTTTAAGTAGATTTCCAATATGTAAGGGGGTTTCAACGAGCAAGATACAATACCGTCCCGTCTGGAACTTGCAGGTCTCTGCTGGGGGAATCCTTCTGCCAGAATCCGCAGCGAAGCCAGTTGGCGGGGACGGTTTCTTGATTGGAGAGGTAAGCAAATACTAGTTCCTGAGACATTGTGAAAATCGTAAGTAAGTTCGCCTGTTTTTCATATTTGCACGCCTATTGCTTGGATGAATAGCACGGTGCTTCAGGCTTGTGCCGTCCTTCAAGTGCGAAGGGCACTGCGAGGCGCCGTTTGAGGCAGCGCAACATACACCATAACACTCAATACTTGTTTTGCCCAACGTAAAAGGTCCTTCTTCACAACCAAGAGAGTTATCAATTCGCTCAATATCAGCTTCACGTCGGAAAAGTTCGGCCGGAGATCTACGTTTAACAGTTTTGAAAGAAGTTCCTTTAAGAACTGGCACTACAGTTATATCTCGGCTTTGATGATGTCGCAACGAGAAGAGAGAATGTTTGTGGTTTGAAACAGGTAGTGTCGACTGGTGAAGACATTAAAATAGAGGGCGTCGCTAAGGGCTCCAAAGTCATGTACGGATCTTTTGGTGGGGTGGACGTAAGTTCCCGCGACTTCTCTAAATACGAATCTACGCATCCTGTGGCGTTGTAACAAGAAAATCCGTGTATGTACCGGGAAGATGGATATTCTAATTTTATTGGTTGTTGGAACTATTCCTTTCTTTCAAAAATACTAGGTGACGTTCAAGTATGCTTCAGTAGATGTCAGTAGGTTTCTACAAGGTCTCAGAAGGTTGTGCTCCTCCTCAATTTTACCCACAAATCACGGTCTAAAACGCTTCAGCGGAAGTTTGATAGTCCCTGCGAAAGCCCAGAGTATGTCCGAAACGTTGCTGGATAACTGACACCGTTTCTTGACGGTGCGATTGTGAGTGACTGCAAACGTTTTCACCAAAGAAGCTGCTGATTACACAGTGGTTGTCAGCTCACTTAGCGGCTCCTGAGAGAAAAGAGTGCAATAGAGTGCTGTGTTCATAGCAAATAAGGGCGGGTCCTAGTACTCTTTCTCTTTTTGCTGCAGCGCCTTCGATTTGAAACACACTCGCAAGGATCTACAGCTCGTGAAGTCCCTCCCCCTCTCCTTGTACGCGCGTGTCCCGTGATTAATGACCTAGGCTGATCGTCGCTTACTCTTGACAGGTAAGCATTGGGGAGGAGAAATTTCTATTTGTAAAGGAAAATGACATTCTGGGGGTTCTGGAGTAAGGTGCTCGGCGTCTCTCATCCAAACATATTTTGAGGCTGCTTCCTGCCTGACTTGACTCGGTCAAAGACCCGCTTGCCTTGGGACTGAAAAGGAAGAATATATCAACGGTGCACTGAGATGAGCATAACTTGTCTTCTGAGTTTCTTGAGATAATGTGAAGCTATCATCTTTAAGATGTGCTGTGAACCTCGCGTTTCACGTCACTGGGAAGTCGTAGTTGGTTGATAAGCGGATTGGTCATATCACTTGAAGGCCCATCCTTGGGAACGCAATAACTTGAAAGAAGCTTTCAGCTGATCTCTCTGTCACCTAACTAATATCTTTGAGTGTGTGAATCTTCCAGGTCGAATACAACAAGTCGGGGGTCTTGAACATAGGTTGAAGGAGATGGTGGTGCATAATATATTCGGATTCCAGAGATTTATCGGGTTATACCCTTAGCACCGTCCGTGTCTCGAAGCGTATCCTCATAACTGTCACCCCTAGCACAACGCCTACTTCTGGTGGAACAGCAATGACAAGTTGAGCCTGCCGAAATGGGTAGGCAGTTTCACATGAGGGTAATCTTCGTTTGCTTTGGTGGCAATCCCTCCACATTTCGTCATGAGAGGGTGTGTCGAAGGGAAGCTAGACTTCAGTGAACTATTTATGCTGCTGGATCAGTGCATGAGAAATAGTATCAAATAAATGGAGATGAATTTGTAATACTGCTGTTTGGGTGAAGTCACCTGGCATTGCTGTGTTAGGGACACTTTTGTATTTCTTTGTTGCAAGAAATTCTGTTTCAATTGTCGGAAGTGATGTGACACGTTTTTCAGTGCAGGATGCAGGAGCATTTGCATAAGCAATTTAGGTTAAGATTGAGCTTGTTAAGATTCCGGAATTTGTAAACTGCAATTGTGACAAAACACATGGTATCTCTCCTAAGCTTATATCGTCATCGAGATTATTTGTAAACTTGTAGATGTATCAGATTTCTTGAATTTTTGCGGTTATTTATTACGGAACCATTTTATCGAACGTTGACAAGCACAAATAATAGTGACTCGTGCACCTCTAGCATATCTGTTTGCCCACCGTTCGAGACGTGAATTGTGCCAGGGGCCAGTGGTACATCTAAGCCGTTCAATTGACAGATTGTATTTCTATCCAGTGGGGCAGCTCAATGGAAATGGGTACCGAAAGGGACCCTAGAACCATTTACTGCGTACTGTGGAGATAGAGCGCATAAGATCGACAATTGCTGGCAGCATATTATTGTCATGCCTTTTGGAGCGCTACGCCGCTGGGAGCGTAAGAGAGGTGGTGACTGGTATCTGGAAGACGCCACTCGAGCGAAAGAGCCAGTACGCGCCATTCTCATTACCGATCAGTAATGCTCGTTGGAAGTATGAGACTGAGACTGACGAGTATCACGGAATTCCATGCACTGGTCGTCCGAAGAAATCGACGCCTACGAACAGTGACGATTCGGGTGCAGGTGTTGTGGCTTGGAGTAAAGAGAAGCTGTCAGATTCTGATGACGACGATGGCACGGGTACTACTGACATCAAGAATGCCACTGTCACTGCCAGTCCGAAATGGGAGTATGACACGCCTGTCGATTATGACTCTGATGACACGTCAACGAGTTTGATGACCTAGTAGCTGACGATGCTGAGGAGCAGGCTAAAGTCACGTAGAGTACAATATTAGGTGCCCTATAGTAGTATCTAGTAGTAGGTGACTCCTTGTGTCACTCAACCTCAAGCATCGTAGTCGCGGTCGCTGTGTCACACGTTATGATGATGACACTGCGACACGCGCCCCTCTCGGACAATCTTCCCGCAGTAATAACTTGGCGGCGTAAGCCGCACTCCTTACTTCTGTAATATTATCCTCGCAGAGTCCTTTCACTGCCTGTGTTCCAAGTGCAGTGATCGCACCGCCTTTCCGTAACCCTCTATAAAGCTAGTAGATATCGGGTTTCTCATGATAAAGCTCGGAGGCTGAAGAGACAGGGATTATAGTTGATCCTGGATGACATGGGTGAACTTCTCTGGGTGCCAAAGGGCACATCTCCGTCATCACCCGTTCAGCAGGAGTATCGGCCTATCCCCGAGCAGAAGTCTGGTGCCGTCTCTGGTTGTGCTCAAGCTCGAGGTGTGGGAACCAAATCTAAGCTGAAGGGTCAACCTGATAAGCCTGGAAACATCGGCAGTGATGACGAAGCTGAGTTGGTTCCTCTGTCGCACTCGCGTGCACATGATGGGACAAACGCTTATAGTCCTAAGTAACCTCAATGCTCGCATATATATATATATATATCCGACATATTCTCAACGTACACCTGAGTCTGTAATAGTCCAGGCACACTCCAGCATAACACACAGTCGTAGAGCTACAAAAATTTTGAAATTCTGATATTCTAGAAACACGTGCCAAGCTCTCATATGCAAGCCCAAATTTCTAACATGTAAAAAGATAAAAACAGCAGTATAACATATTCATCAAAAGATTAACAAAATCACCAAAGTACGAATTATTGTACAAACTGTGAGCAGAGCTGTCTTAGCAGTCTAGCACTTGGCACGCGAACAGCCACCTAGCACTTGCGAAGGCAAAACAATAATGAGTCCACTAGTCCTGACCTGCGGTCAGAGCCTACTTATTCTCAAGTCATTGTCACATCTGCAAAAACTGTAACAGGCTTCCGCTCTGAAATCTCCACCTACCAATAGAATGTAACTATTCCATGCCAGCTTTAATGATGTTACCGTTCCCCATCTTCTGACTGACACGTCAGTGGCAACATTGTAACTGGCATATCTTCTTATCACTTCGCGGTCATCTCACAGTGACCATGTCTTCTTCACCAAGTCTGCTACTCTCGAGCAGTCATCACGCGCGAGGTCTATCATACTCGTCATAACTGTCACGCCTGCGTCACCAGCTGGGCAAACCCGGCTTCGGTACCACGAGAAGTCGGCGTTTGTTACAGCCGTCGCAAACGCGTGCACATGATGGGACAGACGCTTATAGTCCTGAGTAACCTCAATGCTCGCATATATATATCCGACATATTCTCAACGTACACATGAGTCTGTAATAGTCCAGGCACACTCCAGCATAACACACAGTCGTAGAGCTACAAATTTTTTGAAATTCTGATATTCTAGAAACACGTGCCAAGCTCTCATATGCAAGCCCAAATTTCTAACATCCCCCATCTGTAGCTACTGCCTGCAGCAGCACAGACCTAAATATGGGCTTGTTCAGCATACTGAGTCGTATCCCCATCTGCCATGAACTTGCCCAAACTGAAGGTAAACATGCCAATACCATCACCTTCTCCACCTTGTAACATTTTGGCTCTCACCAAAGGATTCTTAAATACCAAGACCCACATACACCTGCGACCAAGAGGTCCATGCTCCAAGTGTCCAATCACATGCAGGCGTCCAGCCTGACTCGGTCGCCTGAAGTACGCTGCTCTGCTCTCGGTTATATCCGTCAAATAATAAGAAGGGACATGCACGCATGCTACCACACGGCTGGCCATGGCTGCCAGTGGAAACGCAATATCCAATGCGGCAAACCAAGGAGAGGTCACCACTGCGTCACAGACACCCGATACGTCTCCTTCCATATGCGATAGTTGCCTGGCTGAAGTGCATCGCGCGCCTCAGACCAACCCAGTTGAGGGTTCCAGTCATTGTTCATAAATCTCAAATGTGGCCACTGTTCCACCATCACCTCGCTGATGACCCCAGTGCCTGCCCATGGGTCCCACACGCCATCGATGGACTTCCAGTCCACCTCTGAAGGCACTGTCATGATAAGCTCAAGCCCCCACTGTAGCGCGCTAGCCTCGCGCACCTGGGCCCTGGTCATATGTCTCAATTCTCCTCGCTTTTCAATCTCTTCTTCAGCCAAGGCAGGCACTAGAGGTGCACCCCTCAATTGCCTTGCCATTGCCTTCTGCTCTCGATACTTCTTGCTCAACACAGTACGGTGTCATTCATTCCAATGCCCAGGCATGAAGATTCTCACGGCCTCCGAAAGCTTGCCTTGCCTGCCCCAGTCCACCTGGTCTGGCATGTAAAGGAACAGGTCCTTCTCTTCCAACATCATCTCCCTGGATGAGATAGCCTGCCATGGCTGGGACTTGCTTCCCTTCACCACGCGTCGGGGACCCACGTCCGCTGGCAGCAGGCGCATGTCTGGGGACAGCTTCTCGTTCAACTGTTGCTCCTTCATCCCCAGCCTGTCCTCCAAGACGCAAGAGACCTTAGTGGCTACTGCCCATATTGCCAGTCCTGTTACAAGGACCGGAGGGGAAAACATGGTGGAGGCGTGTGCTATCGATATATTTGATATGTGAGCGCTTGGAGACCATCGTATTGGGTGTCAACGTAATTGTTTTTAACCTACGTTACACATACCACTAAATGTTGGTATGTGATTAAAAGGGTTAAACGGGTGGGGGTGAATCAATTAAAATGGCCAGTCCTTGTAATAGGACCGAGATGTTTCTCACGCTAGCTACCTCCACGAAGGTCCTGTGGAAATTCGGAGACCCATGTTGTCAAGTTCGCGAGCTGCTCTTTCTGCAGTGTCTTATCAAAAAAATGATCGGAGGTCATCTTCGCCCTCAAAACATCGGTTGAAGTAGCCTGGGTATACAAATCCGAAAATGTCACTGTGGTGTAGTTGGAATCCAGTCATTTTTTACGCTACCCATGCTTAATATTGATAACGTAGCATGAAATTGCGACATTGTTTTGGCAAGCGGGCCAAGGTATATTTAGTTCAAGTTCCAACGATGATACGAACCGAAGGGCAGGCGCTCAAAACATCAAGAGGACGTCCAAAACAATTATGGTAACACCAGTCCTTGTAATAGGACCGGAACCCGCGATTCCAGTCCTATTACAAGGACTGGTGGGCAGTAGCCATTAGTCTCTTGGGTCTGCACCTCGGTGTTAGCAGCTTGCATCCTCGTGCCTGAGCACCTAGGACACAGCCACTCGCCTTCTGGTACCTCTGACAATGCTGGGGTGAGGCACCACAGATGATAACCCTTGTTGCACGTGTCGCACAACAACATCTATGCTTCTCCATCAGCTTTCTTGCATACTTCACACGCAAGATGTCTACTGGGCACGGCTGCGCTGCAGTCGTACTGATCCTTGACCTGCAGATGACACGGTGCAATACTCTGCACAGTGCTCTTCTCTTTCAGCTTGGCGGCGTCTTCGAGCACCACCACACCATCTCGCTGTATCTTGACCAACTTGAGGATGGCGGACTTGGTGGCAACTTCCATACCACTGCGGGGCTTCTGCTTGATGTACACAAAGTCTCCCACCTTGAACTGTTGTGGCTTGGGCACATAACCTCTTCTGCCTTCATAGTAGTGTAAGGTGGCACGATGCTGCGCAACCTCCAGACTGCAGCCAGCATGCACCATTAGTCGCTTCACCACCTGTGCTCTCTGCAACAGATCCTTGACCCGGGTGTCCTTGTCGTCACTGACCTCCAGACTGAAGTCCAGGTTAGGCGCTTGCTTCAGATCAGGCGGTACTACTGCCTCCTGGGCAAACAGTAGGGACCGGTGAACGGTGTCACTCCTGTGGACTCCTGGCGGGCTGCGTTGTAACTCAGCACTAATGACCAGAGTTGTTCGTCCCACTCGTAGTCGAGACCCTTCTCCAAGGCGAGCTTCTTGAGGCAAAACTTAATTGTACGTACCACCCGCTCAGTGAGCCCATTGCCCTCTGGTGAGTCTGGTGAGGTGACCCTCCTGTCTATTAGACAGTCCCTGCATAGCTGCTCGAATTCGCCCTCGAACTCCTTGCCTCCGTCCACCAGGCACTCAGCTGGCGCCCCAAAGACAGGCAGCACATGACTGCGAAACGCTGCCGCAATGGTGCTCGCTTCTTTGTTGGGGATGGGTACGCAGACTATAAATCTGGTGTAGTGCTCGGTCATGATGAGCACCCTGCTGTTGCCCGACCTCGTCACTCTTCTTGAAGGCCACGCCAAGTCCAGTGACCAACGATACATGAACGATACGATCTCCAAGGGAGACAAGACTGCATCTTCCCTTGCGTAATGGGTCTTCACCCGCTGGCATGTCTCACACTGAGGCACCACCGCCTCCACGTCCTTCTTCAGGTCCGCCCACCAATGTCGCTGCCATAGAAGGTGTTGGGTACGTCTTATGCCCCAATGGCCAGTCCTGGAGTGGTACTCCTTGACCAATGCCAAACGGTCAGCAGGCTTCGGAATTCTCACCTCCTTGCCTGACAACGTGGTCATGTAGATCTCATCAGTGTCCTCGTCCCATCGGCCGGTGTCGCGCTGCGCGCCTCTTCATTCGGCGAACTTCGTCCTCCGGCAGTTCCACGCTACCCTTGGACTTCAGCCACCTGAGGCACCACGCATCGTCGCGCACGTCTCGATGCTTATCGCGGTCGGCATGTTGTTCAGCGACACTGGCCACCAAGCTCGTGAGTCTGGTAGTGCATGTAAGCCTCGGAAGCCTCATCTCCTTTTCTTCACCAGGTGGACTCCAAGCGGGCACTTCGGCGCGTGCTGGTTGAGTTACACCCTCTTTATTCACGAAGTGACTCTTGTGCCTTTGACGGTATTGATCAATGGCGTAGAGCTGCCACTGCTTCTTCTTCTTCTTAGTGCTCGAGCTCTGTCGCTTAGCACCGATGCCTTGTGCACCCTTCTGCCCTTGCGAGCACATTGTCTGCAACTTTTCTTCCCAGTCACGGTGACTCATAGCCTTCGCCACCTGCTGAGTGTATGCACTTGAATTTCCAACCCACTTCGCCAGCAAAGCTTGTCTCTGCTGAAGGTCCGACCTCGCATGGTCTGCCCAGTTGTTATCTACAGCGATAGGCTGTCCTGGGGAATTCTCCGCCACCAGGGACTCCTCGCTGTGGGGAAGTCCCTTCCTGCTTGCCTCTGCAACCGCCATCAATAGCTCCATAGCCCTGCGGTCCATGGCCAAGCCCAAAATTCTTGCCAGCTCTTCATCATTCAGCCCATCAGTCATGCGTAACTCGTTCGCGCTGTAGCCCATGGCTCGCGATTTCTCGTCGAGGTTCACCTCTCGGGATTCCTCCTCGGAGTCCGTACCAAAGCTGCGCACAACGGTGCCCATTCTCGATGCTCGGAACGCTCTGGACCCTTGCGTCGCCATGATGGTGGGAAGAGCCTTCAATGGTTCCCCCACCACGTTCACCACATAGTGAGGTGCGCGGTCTGTCCTTACAACAGGCCTGGGCTGCCAGCCCTTGCATAAGATCGATGATACGACCCGTCCTTCTGGTCTCGCCACCTTGCTCATCACAGAGCGAAATTGGTAGTTCTGGAACAGGTTACTCCAATATGCCCTGCCTCAATCGGTGAGCATACGAACCTGCCCGTGCTGCGTCAAAGGACACTGGTCGGCCAATCACACTGGCAATGTAAGGGAACACCTCGTCCCTGATCTTGGTTCCCGGCCTGTGCGCCAACGGAGAAACGTTCTCCAGGATGTAACCTGGAGGCCGCTGCCTCTGCAACTGCTGTAGCGTGGACAAAAGCCGAACCACTTCATAAAATAATTTGCTATGTCTGCCATCCAGGCCGGTGAGCGTACCAGCTGGAGAGAGATCCTGGCAGGGGAATCCACATACTGTACCATGACCCACTGCTGCCCTCGAAGAGCTCCTGCTCGAATGAAATCAGCGCTCGTGGTGTCGTGTAGATCATGAGGTAGAGCCCCCAACTCCACTGCATCGGGCGAAACAAGGTCGGGATAACGCCTCACCAATGCTGTGCACCTGGCTCTGGCCACTGCCTGACTGCTCGTCGATATGTCTTGATACACGTATCGCTTTAAAGTACCCTCATTCCATTGCGGAGCAACATCTCCAGGCCAGCACAGAGGCCTCCACACGGCTCATAGCATACTACACCTTCTTCACGAGCTTGTGGGAAGAACTGCGTGTCCAACACCCTAGTGTCCACCTTCTCAGGCTTCAGGATGCGTTCACCTTCAAAGTGCGCGTCGCTGTATACAGTAGGACTGCCTTCGCCATGCGTACCTCGCGTGGGTCGCACCAAGCTCAGCGCCTTCCAACGGCTGCTCTCGCTAGCCTCCCAGAGTCGACCACCAGCTCCGGTTGGTCCGTGTGCCCGGAGCACAGCTATAAGGAGAAATTAGGGTTAGGGTTAGTGTTTAGGGAGTTACACGTTACTCCTAAACCCTACCCCAAACGGGTGTGGAAAATACCATCCGATTTACGAGCATTAGCGTACAGAACCGACGATTACCTACGGTCAGATATTTACAGTCGAGAAATACGGGCCTCGATCGACCGAGCCGATCGATAATTATGACCTCGATCTTTATGACAGTCGACTCGAACGATAATTATGACTACCGTAAATTATGACAGTCGACGATGACGTCAGTCCTGCGATAATTGATTCAGCATTCGGGTCGTCGGGTGACGACTACAAACTATGACAATAATACCAAGGGGAGGTACTCTGTCATCAACGATGCCCACGTCATCGTACAGTTTCGATTCATCATTCCTTCTTTATTACAAGTGCAAATTCATTCGGGTGACAGCCTGTACTGTCACCCAACCGACGTCAGCACCGTACGATATAGGAATCTAGGATCAGACCGTAGCACATCGATAGGAATTAATTATAGGACCTGCCTGATGACATCCTGACTTCGGACCGTCTGTTTGCTTGTGCTTATCTTGAAGGAACTTGGTAACTTTTTCATTATTATCTTTTACCTTTCAGTAAACACCACCTCTAGCACTAGTTGTTCTTAGTCTATTCTAAATTCGTTTCAACCTTAAAGTCTAATCCGACTTCGGATTCCTATTATTTATACTTCAACACATCCGGAACGGCTTTCATCGCGCAGTTTGGTCCAACTTGGTATCAGAACGTAGTTCCGACTACGTCAAACACTTTAGGTCAACTCTCCTTGCTCCCACACTTAAGGGACAAGGAGCATCTTATAGCAAGACTTTGGTTAGACAGTGTGCTGCTGGGGTGCCGAGTTTCGGCATCTTGTTCAGCGGAGCCACTTCTACCAGGTCCTGTTGATACGTAGAGCCCAAAACCTCGAGTGGTGACTGGCCGTCTGCAAGATGTTGTTCACCAAGTCAACGGAAGAGGCCTCAAACCACCCTTAAGTGTGGTACACCGTTGACCAACCATCTTTGGAACTTCAGTGAGCTGCCAACGAGCTGTATTTGGCCATCCCACCTTGCTGAGTCTACTCCACCGGGCCTGGTGCATACTCTGAAGCCGGAACCTCAGACCCGACCCGGCAGGTGTAAGATGTTGTGGTGAAAGTCAACGGAAGAGCCCTCCACACAGTGTTAAAAGCGTTGACCGAGCCCCACTAGCCCACTGATAGCCCCACTTGGGTCAGAACCGCTTTCCACCGGTTCTCACAGCCAGCTGTCGCCTTCCTGAGCCCCAAGAGGCCCAAACGGACCCCTCAGCGATGGGGGAGCCCCTGAGTGACACCACACCAGCTGTAACAGCCCTAGACGGCTTACAACACCGTTACAAGAACCCCTAATATGCCACTGACGACTGGGACCCCACCGTCACCAGGGCTGGACAGCCCACCAGTGGGCACAGGTCCCACTGGCTCAGAGGGCCCGGAGGACCTGCAGTTCTCGCCCTTAGCCAGCCCTATCCTGGGTCTTCCGGAGGGGAGCCACCCCACCTTGTCCTCCGACACCCAAGTCCTCTTGGGTATGCTGGGAGGAGAGGCAGGGTTTGGGGCAAACCCTAGCCTGGAAGCTGCAGCCCCCCTGGTTTGGGCCACCTCTACCAGCCCACCCTTGGGTGCTACCTCCTGGGAGCATGGTGCTGTCAGCACCCCCGGCAGCCCAACCCAGTCCAGCCGCTGCGCCGGTCACCGCGGGGGGCGTAACCTACTACCCTCCTGCACCACCGGCTGCCCAACCCAGTCTGGCTGCTGCAGTTCCAGTTACCGCTGGAGGGGTGACTTATTACCCACAACCTGCAGGGGCCGTGGGGCTGGAGACACCTGGGCTCCCTGGGGGATACTACGGAGGAGTGATGCCGGGCGCATGGGGAACGCCGCACACTCCCGCCCCCTTCGTGTACGGGGAAGCGGGAGGGGCTGCACCCATGCCCTTGGGGCCCCACTTGCCCTACTGGGGTCTACCGCACCCTGCGACCGGGGCTGGGATCTACCCCCAGCAATACCCCGCCCTTCTGCCTTATGGGGCCCCGGGGCACACTCCTTATCATCATCTTCCCCCGGAGTACCTGCCGGTTCAACCGGGCTGGGGCCTAGCGGGAGGGCAAGGGGTGCCTCCGAACCCTACTCCGCAGGAAGCCCCGCTCGCGGACCCGCTCGGTACACCTCCCAGATCGACCCTCACTCACCACCTTGGGGTCTGGAGGAGAGAGGCAAAACCTCTCAGGATCCGCCACAGCAGACCCTGCAGCCGGGAGCTATTCCGCCGGGCAGTCGCTGTCCAGCTACGGCGGAACCTCACCGGCCTTCTCATGGCTACTACCCAAATTCAAAGTCCTACCATAAGGACCTACGTGCAAATGTGTTTTCCTCGCATAAACATCACGTAATTGGTTCAACGTGCGATCACCCATCCTATTTATGAGTCAAATGAATATTTCAAGTTGTGGGTGCATGCATAGGGTGACCTTTGGAGTGCTTAAATTGCGCACGCTTTGGTGGTGTTTTTTTTTCAAATTTCAGCAAAAAAAGCTAGGTCCTACCATAAGGACCTACATTTAAGCCCGGCTATCCGCTTCACAATAGGTCCTACGAAATTTTCGAGACCTACGTCGTCAAGTTCTCGAGCTGCTCTTTCCGTAGTGTCTTGTCAAAAATTCCATCCGAGTTCATCTTGGCCCTCAAAATAGTGGTTGAAGCAGCATTGGCTGTCAAAGCTGGAAAAGGCACTAAATCGCCCAAAATAATAATGCCCTTCGTCCGGCTCAACGATGAATACACGCCAAAATATCGCACATTCTGCCTATGTAGATGGCTCGAAAATTCAATTATTGTGTCTATATGGCGACAATAGCGAGGTAATAGTGTGTAAGCGGCATGTGCGCATTCAATATAGCATCCCCGACTTCAGACCAAAGCCAAAATTGACTCTTAAATTTTATGACATTTGACTAGAAATAATGGGACAGGTTGATTGGGGTGCAGCTAGATGTCCGCTATGAGGTTATCGACTTGTGCTCTATTCTAAACATGATTGTATATAATGCTACGGTGCTACTGGATCATTGGACGCATGCTCAGCCTCCATAGTCTGTCGGCGAAAAATTATGAAAGATGTGCTATTATTTTAAGAGATTTTTGGCTTTAGAAAAGTTCTCGACGATTTTTTACGCTACCCGTGCCTAATACGGGTAGTGTAGCATCCCGCTTGGGTTAAAACTCGGCAAGTGGGAAAGAGGGGACTGAGTTCAGGTCCTAAATATGCCATAAACCGGAGGGTAGCCATTCACGATACCAATAGGATACCTTAAAAAATTATTGAAAAAGTGGTCCTTATGGTAGGACCGACAGCGTTCTAGGTCCTACCGTAAGGACCATCGGGTAGTAGCCACTCACCGTCTGATCAGCCCCCAGCTGACCAACCCCGCGCTCGCAGACTGTTGGGGAAGAAGAAGGTGAGCTTTGAGGCGGACGCTGGAGGAACCGGACTCGGGGAACCGGTCCCACCTGCTGCCACAGGCGAGTCATTGGCAGCACCCCCTGCGGCAGGGCTCTCTGGAAGGCCCGAGCATGGCGTAGACAGTGGGGAGCCACGCGCGGGGGTGGGTGCGAGAGGAGATGGTGTGGCGGGAAGGCACAGCCGAGGCGAAGGGCCGTACCCCACGGCCTCAGTACCAGTGGAGCCTCATAAGGAGCTGACACTGGGCCCACCACTCATGGAAACCTCTGAGCTGTCAACCCCCGTCGAGCGCCTGAGTGCACCTGCCCGCTTACCCTACCGGCCACCGGAGTATGTGCCCACCGCTGACTATGAGGAAGTAAATAGCCGACCTACTCTCCCTCCAGGGTTGCTTACTCCGGCGCGAGACCAGCTGGCCCGCCTGGTGGAAACTCTGCCGGTGTGCCGGACCCGAGGAAAGAGGCAGGCCGGCATTTTCTTTTCACAGCCTGCGTGGCCAATGCGGATGCCGCCGAGGTCTGGGAGAGCTACACAGTGCCAGAACCAGAGACAGCGAGGAGGCGGGCGCCTAGGGTCTACCGGATTCAGTACTACCGCGTGCCGGACGCCACAGATCCGGGGCGCGAGGCCACAACTACCTTGTGGCTACTGCGACAACACCCCGCACTCCACCTGGCAAACCTGCAATTACATGCGTTACGCCCCTCTTGCGAGGAGAATGAGTGGATGCAGCGCCTGCTGGAGGAAGACCCGGAGGAGGTCGGACGGGCGTTGCAGGTGGGGCGGGACCTCCCGAGCTTCAACTGTCACAGGAAGGACGCTGCCCAAGGGGCACGATTCCACCTGTTTGAGCCTTCGCAGACGGACGGCTGGTCGACCGCTGGGCGGGAAAAGACGGGGAACTGATCCACTACCGGCGTGGACTTTTTGAGCCGGGTGAGGTCTGTCCCTGCAGCTCCTGCCTGCGCGCCCGGAAGCGAGACAGTGAAACTCCAGAGGGCCCCTTGCAGAGGAGCTGGCGTCAGTACGCCGAGGAGGAGAAGCGCCGGTCGCCAGCCTACGGTCCTTGCGCCCGTCCCTCCACGTCCCCCTCCGCGAGGGGATGTGCCGGAGAACCCCGAAGACTGGGCGGAGGAGTTGCTGCGGCAGGGCTGTGAGGATGACCTTGGGTCGGGTCGTTCGGGCACCCCTGGTGTTTCCATGTTGGACGTGCTGGTGGCGGGAGTGGTCGAAAGGTTGCGTCCACATCAACCAGTGCCGGGGTCTCGGACCGCTGAGAACGCACTGCCAGTCGCCCCTGCGGACTCGCTTCACCCGGCCGGCCCGCCGCTCCCACTACCACCCCCATCATCACTGGTGGACAGTGGAGATAGAACGGCCCGGGAAATGGTTCCCCTGACTCGGGGGACTCAGTGTGTCCTGGTCATCTACTCCATTGAGGGAGCGGTGCTATGGGAAGTACTGCCCTTCGGAGACCTGCCAGAGGGGGATCTCTCTCCGCGACCCCTGGCACAGTTGCCCCGCGAGGGTCCGCGATACGGACTCCTGGACCTGTGGCAACTGGTGGCACATAAGACGGGGGTGACGCTGGATGATTACTTGACCCACGCCCGTGCCCCTCGAGCAGAGTACATGGTCAGTCTGGGGGACGCGTCCAGCCCGGGAGGGGGACACGCCTGGGGCTATGCCTGGATGGTGGACCAGCAAGTGTTTGGGGAGCTGGTCAACCGCCAACGGCGAGTGATCCCTCTGCACTGGGTCCCCTGGGGGAGCATGAGCAATCTGGGCCCGATGCAATTCCACGATGCGGACAGGAGGCTAATTATCAGCCTCTTCCAGCGAGCCCGTGATGGAGTTCGTTTCCCTCCAGTAGCATGGGCCCCAGCTGCCGCCCGCCGTGCGTACCGCACCTACACGGAGAAGGCTCCCGAGCAGGTCCCTCTCAGCTCTCCCCTGAACCCTCGCTACACAGGAGGGGGTTCAACCGATGGACCGGCTTATCAGTCCGTCTCCTGGGTGCCCCCTCCGCCAGCAGGACCTCCCCCCAGCTCGGCGAGAGCCCACGCGCCCGGGACAGGACTCCCTCCGAGAATGACCCCTCTCGCCATGCCCCGATGAGTCTGGCGCGGGAAACCCCGCAGCATCCGAGTGTCCCAGCACTGCCAGAGATCCCCCCCGGGACAGGAGGGTCACCGCAGCGGGAGCCCCCCCTGCAATATCCCCCGGGATATGAGCCCTGGCGGGCCGGGTTAGCCTCAGCTACGCCGGGGCCCAGTCCAGGGTGGGCCCCTCCCAGTCGAGGGAGACACTACCAGCCTGAGACGGGAGACACCTACCTGCGCAGCGGGGAACATGAGCTCAAGAGCATGCACAACCTCACGAGACAGCTCAAGGATGAGAAT
>LGRX02014415.1:22836-34440 GCA_001247695.2 Cymbomonas tetramitiformis | reverse complement strand
GAGTGAGTGCACGCGCCACAGTCAGCTCGGAGTGAGTGCACGCGCCACAGTCAGCTCCGAGTGCGAGCACGCGCCACAGTCAGCTCCGAGTGCGAGCACGCGCCACAGTCAGCTCCGAGTGCGAGCACGCGCCACAGTCAGCTCGGAGTGAGTGCACGCGCCACAGTCAGCTCCGAGTGAGTGCACGCGCCACAGTCAGCTCGGAGTGAGTGCACGCGCCACAGTCAGCTCGAGAAGTGCGAGCAAAGCGCCTGGCTCCAGCTCCGAGTGCGAGCACGCGCCACAGTCAGCTCCGAGTGCGAGCACGCGCCACAGTCAGCTCCGAGTGCGAGCACGCGCCACAGTCAGCTCGGAGTGAGTGCACGCGCCACAGTCAGCTCCGAGTGCGAACACGCGCCACAGTCAGCTCCGAGTTGCGAGCACGCGCAGTCAGCTCCGGGTTGCGAGCACGCGCCACAGTCAGTCCTATATGCAAGAGGATCAGATTTGGCATGGAGAGTATGCACCAATAGCTCAAATATGATTACATGGAAGGAGCATAACGTGCACTAAATATGGCAAGCTTACACGCACCTCTTGAAAGGCGATAGTTTTGGACTTGGTGGTGATGATCTCCATCCTTGCCTTATCACACTTCGAGGTTGCCAGCTCGTTTCGCAGGTTCTCCATGGTATTTTGCAACCGTCTCGTTAATTTGGCTTGCTCCTTCTTCTCTTCTTCAAGTTGCTTCACCTTACTGTCCAAGGTAGCAACCCGCTCAAGCTTCTTCTCGATGTTCTGGAGGAAGTAAGCCCCATGAGTGCTCCTTAAAGTTGCAATGTCCCTAGCTTCATTCCGGCCTTTTCCTTCGTGGATGGACGCACGTCTCCTAGCGTCCTTCTCCTTCTCCTTTTTATCACTCACGGAATCTTGCAAGCGTTTGATACGCTCTTCTGCACGCTTCAATGCTACAAAGGGACCGTGTTTTCGTTGGCTAAGGCCCTCAAATCTATTGTGAATGGCGTCCACTAGTTCAATCTTTGCGGACTCAAGCTCAACTACACGTTCACTAATTCTTTGCTGAGCCTCCTCTAGTTGAATGGAGAAGTCGACCGCCGCGACTGCCAGTTGTGAGGCCTCTTCCTCAGCAACGAGACGTTCATTTTCACTGACTACAAGCTCTGCCATTAGATGCGAAGCCTGTCTTGTGTATCCACTCTCAGGAACAGAAGTTGGACCTCTCGATGACTTCAAGCTCCGCTCATATGCTTGAACCTGCCTGACGGAGCCGCAGTGTTGATAAATCCAGAAACAGACTCGCCATTCTCCTTCTAGGTCTTGCGCACAAGGCTCGATCTCCATAGGGTGAATGAGAACATATTTCGTTCCAAATAGTATACAGAATCCCGCTGACGAAATCCATGGTTCAGGACTCTCCGGACCGAGAGTAGCTTTCAGGATGGAACGAGCTTCCTCGACACTAATATGCTTAGCCCTGTAGGAGTGTCTTTTTAGAACTTCGTGGGGAGTCGTGCACCCACGACACTTTGAAAGATACATACTGTCGTGTTGTGTGAGCGATCGTAAGCTCCAACGTGTTTATGGCCTGCAAAACAAGCGCACCGAGCTGAGTGAGTTTTGATCATATGGCAAGATGTCGCAAACGGTGCAATACTAATCGTGGTTTCAAAAGGCAGGTGGCATGCAAGTGATTAAACAACTAAGGCAGCGATAACCGAGAACTCCGGCAAACCCTCCTCTTGCTCTAACGCTTGTTAGTCGTTGTGAAAGCAGGCATCCTCAGACCCTCCAACGAGCTGGCACGTCGCACGATAAACAATGTTTTCGGGACCAACTTACATTGAGGAATGCCGCTTATCCTCCTCCTTCACTAACGTATGACAGTAGTGAAAACAAGTCGCACTGTGCCACTCCACTGGAGCACCGCCTGGAATTTACCCAACACGAAATAAATAGCAGCAGTTAAACACGATCCCACAACTGCTTTCAACTTCTGAATCACATAACTATGAAGGCATCATTCAACTCAGCACTACTATCTATTAGGTGTATCGAAATATATTCTATCTTTCTCGTGTGTTTGAAGCCACTACGTCTCATTTTCGAGTTGCGCGACTTGAAGATATGGTACAAGCAGAACGCGAGCAAGATGCGCGAAAACCCCTTAGGATGGCCGGTTTTAGAAGAATGTAAGATAACTTTAAGCCAAAACATACCTAAGACATCAATTATCCGCGCGCAATCAAGCGCAATCAAAAAGATAAGGGAGCTTAATTTTTCAGGTGCACGGAGGACTTCGTCAAAATGTCACCTGATTAAATGAGCAAAAGATGTTCTAAATATTGAGATAAAACTTGCGCCGTCACCCCAGTTCCCTAGCCATCGGCATAATATAGCGGTTCTAAATGAGATACGTCATGAAAATCTTAGGATATATCTCCCGTTACTGTCCATATCCCGCAAAAAAACACTGCCTCATCGTCAACGTTCTCTTTTCTCGGTATGTGTTTTTCTTGAGCGCAAGGTTTTCAGGCCTAAATCTGATGTTCGATATCGCGAACTTCATCGCGTTCGATCAGAAAACCAGACCAGCGGAACGTATACGGAGGGAAGATAAGCTCCCCTGCGCTGGTACTCTTCGACACGGTCGTTCGCTTCTTTGTATTCCCCAGCGCCAAACTTCAAGACGCACGTAGCGGGGATAATGTCACACCATCTCGTCGTCGTCCATAAGAACAGTCGACAAGAAGTCGATGAGGCTTTCCGATAACTCATACGAAACAAATGAAAAACTATATGTGCCACGTATAGGTGGCCAGGGATAGCGGCTTCGATATGCGTTACAACAAAACTATCACGCATGGATAAACCTCATTTAGGTGATATCCTGTGAACTCGAACGCGCTCGTGCTTTGCCGCTCTTTTGAATGCCACGTCATCGCGGCATCTTCTTGGGTCGCCTAGTTGCGAAACTTTGGTGGCAGATTTAGCTTCCTTTTTCAGTACCGTTGTAGATAGTGGGGAAATATGGCCTGACCTTGGTTGTAGCTGGTTCGTCGTTTCTAACCGCAAAACCGGTGCTTTGTGGGAGTGGGGGATGAGAGATGCCTCTCCAGGCTCATCTTTCGGTTAGTGTTACTAATTTCGTCGTGTGATCGCTTAGGCGTTGCCCAATCAGTGGTCGAGGGCGAGACGGAGACCGAAGGCACACCCATGAACAGTGAGAAGCTGGTTCAGTTGCTCAGTCAGCAATACAAAGGGCGCGTGGAAATTCGGAAGAGCTACTTACGACTCTTTGGCTTTCTCCTCAACTTTCTCCTCCTCATTACTATCCTTTCCATGCAAACCTCCCCTAATGACGAGTATGGGCTTCTGGAGGGGTTTCGGGAAGCATACTTACCTTCCGACGCGAATGGAGACCCGGCTAAGCTTTACACCAGCAGAGACGAGATTTGGGAATGGCTGAAATATACGGTGCGTATAGTGACGCCATGCGGAGGCGCCCTACAAATTCTCAGTGAGACTAAGCAGAACTATTGACACAACGGAACGCAAAATTGAGAACGCGGATGCGACGTGCTTTGGCCGAAGACCTCACCAAGCAAATAAGATCAAAGCTCTTTCAAGCCACCTTCCAAGCTTTCTCTCTCTACAATTCTTCAGCTGTCAGTGCCAGGAACTCTGTTGCCTGACTTGCGAGAGTGCTGTGCGTAATATGTCTGCATGAAGGCCCCCTCAGGGTCACGACAGTCACGTGTCTTTGGGTATGATCATATACTTCCGCCGAATCCCCTCCGCCCCTTGCAGTTTTGATAGTCTCTTTTGTTGACTACTTTGTAAGCTTTTCCGTGCTTGTCGTCCACGTAGCCGACCATGTGTTTCCGTGCTTTTCGTTCACCACACGTGACAGTTCCAGCGCTCTCTGTGTGTTCTTCGCTCAACAGGTGCAAAAGTTCTGGAAGCCCCCTTCGTGCGGAGACGGCTTCTGCGAGGACCCACTGGAGTTCCCCTCGTTTGGCATATACGGATGCCAGGCCGATTGCGGCGCGCGGAATGTCACCCCAATGACGGTGCAGCTGACTGTCGGGCGCACGGGGCAGAGTACGTCTAATGTACGTCGACGTCTCTCTCGGGCGTTTCTGTTCCGGAACTCAGGGAACATTAAAATCCCTTCATTTGTGTCAAGCACAACTTTCCACCTTGCTTGCCTCAACGTACTGCACGTACGTTCCGTTCGACAGATTCAAAGAAGCGTGGTACTCCGGCGTCACACATGTCTGCGCATCGAACCTACTGGTACCTCTGCCCGTTTTGAAGATCGGCCTGTAAGTACCGTGCGAGCACCTCGATGTCAGCATCTTTGGGGTTCCAGCTCATGCAGTGTATCCCAGGGCATGCTTTCCTGTCGGCCGGGAACCGCTTATTGCCTGGCAATGGGACCGCCAAGATTCAAAGCAGGAACGGCTATGTGCTCACAATCAGAATGACTTCCTGGTGTGAATGTGTGCAGAACTACGTGTCATGGAATGTCTGCCCTGAGGAAGACGACCGTCAGTGTTGGTACGAAGAGGACCTTCGGATGGCGCCCGGTGATACGTTTGTGGGAATGCTCTATCTGCCCGACGCGCACTGGAAGGTGGTAGCACTCCTAGAGACAGACACCACGTTGCAGGTCGGCGTCGTCGAGACCAACTTTACCCTCAGCCCCCCCAGTCCGCCTCCACCTGTGCCCAGTCCACCTATTCCAGTGGACTGCACGCATCCGGAAGCAAAGGTGCGCTTCCTGAACTCCCCAGAGGCTGGACAGAGTGTCCAAGGGCTCGGAGGATACAGTTGTATTGTGGCTGCATCATAGTTTGCCTCTCCGAACTGTTTTGCTTGCCTCATCCCTTTTATAACCGATGCTCTCTTTCGAAGGTGACAGAGACCTTGTTCCGTAAATACCACTCAGGCATTCACCTCCTGCTATCATTTTGTTGTCATTGTCCCAGGTATAGCACACGGACTCTTTCAACTATTTCATCCGTCCTGTTGCATTCTGACTCATTGTTGCGTATTAACTTTTCCAGCTATTTCAGTGGCACTGTTCCATGGTCAGGCTCACTGTCGTCATCGTGGGGAGTGTCGTTAACCAGAAGACGCCATCTGTGGTCAGTGACGGCATTTGGCGGGAACACCGCGAGCGGTCAGTGACGGCATTTATCGGGACGACTAAAAGGAGGCACATGGTTTTCTCGTTCTGTGTTCTATAATCGCCATCTGTGCTTCTTGGCTCTATAGGCTGGGTCGTGGTGGGGTCTCGCTCTGGTCGGCCTGCTTTAGCCGATGTCCGCTGTTCGAGGTGACCTGGATGGCCATTGGAATGCGTTTTTTCTATAGGGTCTGGATTGACCTTCGGAATATATTCAACGTGAAAGTAGGAACGGGTCCAGCAAATTAGGGTCTCCCAACTGATGCAGTGCTCAGTGTTCGAAGAGCCCATGGAACGGGACCTTGTACCACATTTTACATTTTCCGCTTTTCTCAGCCGATCCGACGTGGAGATGTGTTCTTGAAGACACAGCGCATTTGCCGATTGGAAACACACAACACTCTATGCGGCGTAGCTTTAATGAGTACAGTGCCTGTTCCAATCTTGTCTTGAGTGCCTTAGACTTCGTTGGGAAATTGCAGTGTCAGACATACCCCAAAACCGAAGTTGACGACTCAGAAGATGGTGACAAGGAAGGACACAATGAATCCTCCAACACTGAATACTCCAACACCGAAGCTGACAACACAGAAGATGGTGACAAGGAAGGAAGCAATGAATCCTCCAACACTGAATACTCCAACACTGAAGCCGACGACTCAGAAGATGGTGACAAGGAAGGACACAATGAATCCTCCAACACTGAATACTCCAACACTGAATACTCCAACACTGAAGCCGACGACTCAGAAGATAGTGACGAGGCTTGTCTTTATGCCAGCTGTCAGGTGCCACGGCTCTCACTGGCTTTGCTGCATCTGCTCCGAGTGATCCTTCGGCAGCCTTGTGCGATCGTGGCTTCGAGGCGCTCTTGCCACGAGCTTGTCACTACTCTGCATGCAACACGAACGAGCTGCCTGACAACGTCTGATGAGTGTGCCAAAGGTCGCAGAGCCTTGTTGCTTAAATCGCACACGGCAAAGGTTGTCAGGGATGTAAGGGGTGTGCATGGCTGGATATCGGGTAGACGGGACATCGCTCGTAAATGCGCTACTTTTCAATTGAATGGGCATGTCGTTGAAGCGCGATGAGCGTGCTCGTGTATTGCTCATATAGCCTAGGAAGCTTGCGGCTTCGTTGATTGGTTGATCACGAGAGCCATACATGGCACTCGTGGTTGATTCTGTCTCATTTAACGCTCATCCCAACAAGTGCGCAGCCTCGTTGCTTTGTCGCTCAAGTAGAAGTATGGACAGCGTTGTGTGGTCTCCTGGGCAAAAGACGAACGCTCGCTGCGGACGACGCCTCTTCCAGCAGGCCACGTGGGGTAGACCTGCTGGGCGAGACGCGTGATGGGTGGGAATCCCGACTTGCTCCGCCTGTCACGCACCTGGGGGTTGCGATGTCATCAAAATCATGATCGCGCCACGTGGTGCATTCAAGTGTTGTAACATGAGCACCGTGCGATTGGTGGGTAACATGAACGGGACTCGGTTTGCACAGAGGTTACCGCCAGAGGCTGGTGCTCAGCTTCCCAAAATCCGCCCCTTCTGCAGGGGCATTCGAACTGGACTCAGTGGAAGTTGGAGGTTTCCTCTGAGAGCGCCGGCGCCGACGTGGAGGTTAGCTCCGTAGAGATATGTGAAGGGCTCGTGAAAGATCTGAGCTTGCAGTATAATTCCACAGAGCTCAGCAGTTGCTCTGATCCTTACGGCGTTGTGGATTATCTGTATTGTTGCCAGATGTACCAGGTAAAGCATTCTAGCTCTGTTTCTACCCGGGAGAGAAATAGGTCCTGGCATCTGCAGGGCCTTCTCGACAGGAAAACCCAATCCAAGAAAACCTCCTAAGCATTTACGGCTGGAGTGCAGGCCTGCAGACCTCTACCAACCAATATCCTCTGACATTTATGGACAATGAAGCCTGCAGTTCTTCCGCTTTCACCTGCGGGCTGCTCTGTTTCCAACCCTCTGAAAACCCTCCGCACATGTTGATCGTGTCCAACATTGTCTTCATCTGAGCTCACAAAAAAATTCTTGCATCTTGTCGGTCCCATAGCAAAAGTAAGGGTAGGGCGTACGACAGTTGGTCTCAACCAGACCCATTCTGCAATGTTGCTTGTGGATAAGAGCGACGGAGACCATTGCTTGTTGAATATCTCTGGCTCACGGCCAACACAGACCTCCACCGGATGTCACTTCCTCGTGCCGCTGTCAGGAGTATCGTCCGACAAGGTTGTATCCATCTACCGGCAGAGCAGGCATACGCCGGCAGAGCTGGATCCTGCTGCAGCCATTCTGTGTGTTGCTGCAGCTGAACTGGTTTGAGTGATATGGCGATGGCAGGCCTTACTGGAGGGCCGTTGTTGGTGTACCACGGTTGGCTATGATTATGGATTCACATGGAATTCTGCAGGGGCATCTCATGCTGACACGGGTTATTTCTATAACTCGCTAGCAAATCCTATGTCTCTTGATAGCCATTCATTTCTGTTCTATTGCTATGCCTTTGGCTATCCGGAGATGCTTCTGCCCACCTCATGGGAGCAGACGGCCTTCGTAGATTCCAATATGTACAATTTATACAATGCCGGGACTGCTGCACAACAACGGGAAAATAGAGTGGAATGCCCCCACACAATAGCTCTGGATGATTCTTCCACAGTAAATGCCGTCGCATGCCGGCACGAGTTTGCTTGGTTATTCGAAGTGAAGAATGACCTGCAGAGCGAATATGTTCAGAGGTAGGCCTAGATCCTCACACTGTACGACACGCGCTGTTCCGCCCCCACACCGTACGACGTGCACTGTTCCTCCCCCAGACCGTACAACGTGCACTGTTCCTCCCCCACACCGTACGGCATGCGCTGTGCTGCCCCCACACCGTACGACGTGCGCTGTGCTGCGGAGGCTGTGTGGAGGCA
Source organism: Cymbomonas tetramitiformis (assembly GCA_001247695.2). NCBI lineage: Eukaryota > Viridiplantae > Chlorophyta > Pyramimonadophyceae > Pyramimonadales > Pyramimonadaceae > Cymbomonas > Cymbomonas tetramitiformis. Next base: position 26,326 of record LGRX02014415.1, on the reverse strand, counting down.
TGTTACAACGTGCTTCCTATAAATCCAAAGTGTGAACATTCTTCAATGTGCAAAATATGGGGTCAGGTGTATTGGGAGCACTACGTACAACACTGTGAGCAACCCTTGCGATGCTGACGTCAATGCCAGGGGCTCAGACAACAAACGTTTCGTTATCGCCAAACATGATGAGCAATGGTGTTGCGACGCGCTTCGCCCAGTTGCCGAGTACAAGTGCGCCTGCTTCGATGCTTCTCAGCCAGGGTACCCCCATGACCATACATGCTATGGGGAAAACCAGATCAATGTTGCTTATATGGACGACCTTCGCGTTGCTTTGGAGCGGTGCGGCTACGTGCTGCCAACGTGCGCGGAGCTACCTCCGGCCAAGTATCATCCAAGCCCTTATACCGTTCAGTTCAGCTCACCCCAGTACACTAAGGGTTACAGTACCGACCCATCACGAGCCAATCAGGGTGCGTGGCATCCACACGAGCTGATTTGCATGGGGCCTTTTGACTTCCAAGCCGTTCGATTTGGTGAGGATTTGGATAACTTTCGTTTTCTCATTGATATTCTGTGATGTTTCCACATGCCAGTTCTGACTAGTCCCTCAAGGCCGGGGGGGCATTTTGTCGGAGCCTCACTGCCCCGTCACTGTCCCAGTAGCATTCGGAAGCACCCTGTGCTTGAAGTGTGAAAGCTTGTCAGCGAGCATGGCTGTGTGGCTCTCGTGCACAGTCATTGTGCGAGTGAGCAAGCTTGGCCGGATCTAGGATGGCGTGGCAAAAACATCGGATCCACGATCCTAGTTCGTCATCGCAAGCGCTTTAAGCAGGGCTTTCAGAATCTGTGACTAAAAGTGAAATGGGATATCGGACGGCTTTGAGATGACGGTCAATGACACCCGTCCGTGACATCTGTGAGGTCAGATAGGAGAAATTATCGGGAGTGTCCTGAGTGTTTTGAATATTTAAAGACATGAAGCTGCTGGTTGGCAGGAAGTATGCTTTTAAGGATGAACTTCAGGGTTGCATTGGCAGGAAGTAAGCTTATAAGGATGAACTTCGGGCTTTGATCGTGATGTGCTCGTGACATGGATGCGAGTTGTTCCGACCATCCTGTACCGGGTGGCGCATCCGCGCCGTCACTGTGGGGTGCCCACAGTGCTTGTTCGGGTGGACCACTTGCTCATGGGTCATCAACAGCTGAGCAGTGGGGAGCCTGCTTGTCGGAAGCTTGTAATTATGTCTGATCCGGCCGGTCCAATTCGGGAACCATATCGTGGCATGCGGTATGATGAACATGCCACTTGAATTGAGTTTAGAGCTCGCTGTGCGTGATCAGCGTGTTGCTCGATGCCAGTGGCAGCTTGTCTCGCTTGCTCTCCCCACCCATGGTGTGATCGTCCCCCGGAAGAAAACACGCCACTGAAGCATCTCAAGTTGGTGTACACGGCAGGACGATATAGACAACCGACATAGGACGAACGTAGATAACAACACCACTGTTCTGATAACTTCTCAACCAGATAGAAACCTTTGGTTGATAGGTGTTATCAACCAGTTGGAAACAAATGGAAAGTGATGGAGTGGCATACCTGGCCACTCCTGATATCGAAATTTGTGGTTTCCCGCCGATACACAGCCTGTACGGTTTAGTGTCAGTGTGATACGTTTCGGTTACACGATTCGGTCGATCCTATCGATACAGTTTGAATATCGCGATACACTCGTCGACACGGTTTGAATAACATTCGAACAGGAGATTTTTCTGTACAAGGGGAAAGCTGAGACTACTTGTTTTCCTACACGGGGTTCACAGGCACCTATCAAGAATACTATGCTCCTTGGATGGATTGGTTCGATGGTCAGAAGGTGGCGGCCATTGCTCTCCAGCAAACCTACGGGGCAACCACAGGTGCACCCTTGCCGGAATTGCTCTACCTCCTCACTCGTCAAGAGAACAAAGCGAATTTAGCATTAAGCATTAAGCATTAAGCATTTAGCATTGGGGGTTGAAAGAGGGTCCCCGATTTCCGGCCAAATGTGCTTGGAGACGGCGGAGTAGTTGGTTAGTGGAGTGAAAGCGTGGTGTGGTCATCGCCTGATGCACGTCGGACAAGCCCCACTTTTTATGTTTTACAGCTAGAGCAAATTACCCTACTTTACCTTACCTTGCATGATCAAATCGGAAATCACGGTGCAGGCTGTTGACCCAAGTTTGACAATTGCATGCTGAGACAGACTTTCACATAGCGTGGCACATCATGGGAGCGTTCCGCGTGACACGCCAGTGGTTATAAGCAACAGTATGGATGGTTATATATAAAGGAAAACAAAGCAAGCATACATATATCGAAACAATATCGATCTTCGTATAAACAAAAAAGTGGCACCAAAATTAATCGGCGAGTGAAATCGGGACGATACAGTAAAGATCAACGGTCCAGTGGATAGCTTTAGCAAGCCCAGCCTAGTGCACACAACGCTTTGACAGGTGAGCTTAGAAACAGCAGGTGTGAAGCACCCACGAGGAGAGTACTCTGATGAGTTGAAGGGATATACTGCGCTGGTATCATGTTGGATGACGCGTGGTAACTGATCCGAGGAAATATGACAATGGGGATCGAGAGGGGTAATAGAAAGCAAGACCCGGTCGAGGGGTGATGGCTCGTTGAGTGTTCAGCCGATGCCGTGTCTTTGATTAGACTTTATCAAAGATAACATTCAGTTATTTGTTAATTCTCAACAATGGTTTTGGCTTAGCAGTGGACACACCATGATCCCTCGACCAGGTCCCTACTCAGAACCTCGGGATCCCCATCACACAGTGAAAGTCACGAGAGGCCCCCCGGGTCTCTGCTAATTTGCATTAGCCGACGGCTACCTCGTGTCGAGCTTTACAAGAGGACTTAATAGGTGTGGTGCGCAGCACCGGCGCTCTTGTAGGGAGAACAGTAGATCGTGTCAGAAAACTTGGTGACGTGATCCACAAACACGCCGCACCCGAAAAGCAGTCGGAGGGGGGGGGGGATGATATTTCCATCAATGATTGACTCTAGATTTATCATTCGTTGACGCAGATCGAAATCTACGACTTCCAACACGGCTGCGCTGCGGAGGGGTCCGCAGGCTTAAACCCGAGTCACTGTCTCAATATGTTCCATCTCCTAGGGCAAGTTATGAGGTGGAAGACAAAGGGGGGGTTGGGGGATAAGGGATGTCGGATCGGCGTTGGATTGTTTTTGCAGGGTCGTACGAGATGCCCAAAAGCAGCTTCCTGGGAGAGGTATATTCCCTCTCCACGGAGAACTGTCCGCATGATCGTGCAACATCCCATACATCCATCCCGATGCTCCTTCTGCCAATGGGGGAGCCGAGAACCGAGCAAGAGCCTGCCATGGCACGCTCTCCGGCTTGGAGGGTTTGCAGGCGGCCCCGGAAAGCGCCGCCGACCTAAAGGCTTTCCTTCACCTCAAAGCCAAAGTGCCTTCTATGGCGTGCTGAGC
>LGRX02014415.1:0-21154 GCA_001247695.2 Cymbomonas tetramitiformis | reverse complement strand
GGGAGTGGGCACCGGGAGTGAGCACCGGGAGTGGGCACCGGGAGTGAGCACCGGGAGTGGGCACCGGGAGTGAGCACCGGGAATGGGCACCGGACGGGCCAGGAGTTGTGGTGAGGGTGAGAGTCTGAGGGTGGTGTGGAGATTGCCGAGATGTGTCCATTGGCTACCCGGCGAGTGGGGGAGTGGATATGGGGGGAGTGGGAGTGTGGGAGGAATCAGATCCTTGAGCCAAAGTCGCATCTCTTTATTTTCGGGAACTCGACGTTATTCTTGTGATTCTTCGGCGGATGTGCGATGAATGAGCAAACGGGACTTTTTAATCGTCATGCAATTGCTGGAGCACAGTCGGAGGTACCAGCTTAGATTGTACAACTCCACGGTGTGCCTCCGCCGCCGAAAACTGAACAGGTGGCCATCCAGCGGCGCCACCTGAAGATGGCCGGATGCGCCTGGCATCGTGGCAGCACGACCGTTGGAGCTTACGGAGGGATGTGGGGGGGGCATGGTGATGCCACGGGCGCGTATTGCAGATTGCAGTGGCAGAGTTCAGCTCCATGTGTGCAGCTGCGGCCAGTGAACCTAGCTTTGACTGTGGCTCGTATGTGCAGTACCTCGACTTCATGACGTCCGAGGACCTTTGCAGTGATAGTATGGGCTATTTGCTGTGCGATACTACTATGAGTATATGTTATGGGCACATGATCAGTGATACGCTAAATTTCGAAGGCTATATCTCCCATATGATGCTGAGCAGGGTGTATTACTGTCCGGCTCCCGAGAGCGATTTCTGTGGGGAGAAGTATGTCCCGACATGCGCGGAGCTCATCCCGGTGGGTTGCGAGAATTGCCCGCGAGAGAGGAGGCAGCGCATAAAGCCGTCCGCATCCAATGCCATTCGGCCCGCGTGCGATGGATGTGCACGGGAGAGGGGGTTCTGCGGAGGGTCCTTCAGGGCTGTACATCATGAGGGGCCTTGTGGAGGGGCTGTCAGAACGTGAGGATCTTGGATTGGCTTTGGGGTGAATCTTGTTGCAGACCATTCGAGGTGCCCTGGGGCGCTGCCTCGAGTTGGACTCCAGGGCTCAGTGCCTTCGAGGTGGGTGCATGGCCCTCCACTGTACCCCGCCGTGGGAGGGATTGGTACATGTAGGTATTGCAGCCCCCTGCAGCCCCCTGCAGCCCCCTGCTGCCCCCTGCTGCCCCCTGCAGCCCCCTGCAACCCCCTGCAGCCCCTCGGAGCCGCTTTGCAGCTGGTGATCCGCTCGGTGGCGTGCTGCACGCGGCTCTGGGAGTGGTGCGCCCGGCTGATAGAATGGGGTGCACTTTCTTGTCTACGCCCCCCCTCCCCCCAAACCTCCCCCCTGAAGGGGCATCTTTTTTAGAGCGGGGGGTCGTCGTGTGTGCAGCGGGAAGCAACGCTAATAGCTACATCTCGGACGCCTCGCTGTGTGCTGCCCACCACTCATGGGCCAGTGAAGGCGATTCACCCCCTGGTGAGCCCGCGAGCCCGCAGAGGGCGAGGGGTTGGGGGGGTTGGGGGCGTTAGGTACATTCGCACTTTTGATTTCACTGTTGGGTTCCGAACTGCGATAAACATGTGCCAAGCTGGGGGCTGATGCGGGCTTCTTGGCCGTCGTCGCACATTCTCATCGGTTGCACACGGCAGCACGGCTGCACTGAGTGGCCCTTGGCCCGAGCCGCCGCCGTCAGCACCAACCCTATCACGCTGCATCGACGTTGAAAAGCGACCGGCTGACCCTAACTATCAGCCGTCCGTTGACACCTTCGCTACTGTAGCATTGGAATCAGCGCCGCTGTGTGTGCGGCTTGAGTTGGGCCTCCACTTCAAAAGTGTCTGGGCGCTTCACGCTGCCCGCGCTTTAGAGAGAATCCGGACGATGGCCGTCTAGCTTGCACCGGCTGCGTAACATAAGCTCTTATCATTTGGGCGCTCTTAACCTGGCTTTTATGACATGCCGCCAGCGCCCTGCAGCTCCTCGACTTTGGGAGTGGAGGACAGGCAGCCGGGGAGCGAGATGATGAGACGCGCACGCTCCCCTAGGAGAACAGCTGGGGACGTGGCAACTTCAGTTGTTGAAATGCTAGGAGCTTCGGGTTCCGAAACGACTTTGTTTTGTCAAACCTCCTGACGGAACTGGTTTCCGGTCAAAAGTTGTCCTAGAACCGTGAGAGGGTCTGTCCGGAAGTTGCCCTTTTAATCGGCTACGTGGGCATAGGGTGTGGCCTCTCCGGAACGGCAAATGCCGGCGAATTACTGGAATCCAGGTCCGATGCTCTTGAAGTTGCTGAGAGAGGTTCCTTAAACGTTGATTGGTTGACGGTAGACTGTCGCAAAAGAGCCATTGTACGTCGGAGGCTCTGCCCCGTAACGAAAACGAACTTACGGGGCAGAGCCTCCGACGTACAATGGCTCTTTTGCGACAGTCTACCGTCAACCAATCAACGTTTAAGGAACCTCTCTCAGCAACTTCAAGAGCATCGGACCTGGATTCCAGTAATTCGCCGGCATTTGCCGTTCCGGAGAGGCCACACCCTATGCCCACGTAGCCGATTAAAAGGGCAACTTCCGGACAGACCCTCTCACGGTTCTAGGACAACTTTTGACCGGAAAACAGTTCCGTCAGGAGGGTTGACGTTAAAGTATGAGTACGTTTCCCAATATCAGAAAGCCCGAGTTTTGCTTTGCAATATGCCGGATATAAATATACCGGATATAAATATACTGATATAAACATACCGGATATGAATATCGGTTGCTCGCAGATGTGGAATTCGCATGGGTCCTCTGCCTCAAGAGTGAATGGCGGGAGGCAGCTCATGCGGCGTTGTTACTTTGACCGGAATTGTGTAGTGGAGTGGCATGGGGGAGGTTTCTTGGGGGGCTGCCACCGTACGAGAGGATGCTACTCCAAAATGACTGTCTGATTTCTAGGGGGAGGGGGGGAGGGTTTTGCTCACATCAGAGTGTGAGGCGATGCTGGCTCAGACAAGATCCCTCGATGCTCGGTGGAACTTCCAAGAGTGCGCGAACAGCCGGGTAGGCGCACACACCCATCCTGTCGCCAAGCTCAGAGCGCGAGGTTGGCACGCACGAGCGGGGACGTGACCCGGGCAGGGTGGCGGAGGTGGCGGAGGGGTTGGCCACACAGGGCTCGGCCGGGGTAGCGACTGTTTTGCATGGCGGGATGAAGGAGGGAACGAGAGGGTGGCCGGGTGGTGGCGTGGCTTCTCGGCTCAGGCAGGCTGGGAGGGGTGGAGGTAGACGGCACCAGGCGGGCATGGCATTGCCACATCATGGGAAGGGCACGGCGAGGATTGGCGGAATTGGGGAAGCCCTTCCCTCAGGCGTCCCCTGCAGGCTTGGCAGAGGCATCCAGACGCTTGTATGTGTAAGTGAGTCTGGGCGAGCTGGAACCCCACGGGCCTGAGGGTTCCCGTGGCTAGTACTTCCAACGGCGGTGGTTGGTGAACGTCGGCTAACAACAAGCAGTGCGTGTGACTGTGTGCTCCTCTCAGCAGGGTACGGCAGCAGCTTTCTCTGATGCCGAAACCTCTTGTTTGAGATTCGTCACCAAAGGAAGTCCAAATCCATTCACACACACACACAGCAGATGCAGTTTGGCAGTGGGCGCGCAAGGTCAGGCGGGAGCAATGCGGTTTTTCACTCTCAGCTCCTTTGGACTGCGCTTGGGAACATGGCACATTTGATGGGTGGGCGAGGTGCCTCGAGGCCAGGCTTTGGGGTTGGCAGGGAGCAAGGTGGTGGTGCGGAGCGCAGGATTCATGGTGGGAGCATGGCTCGCGCGACTCGGAGGGCGGATGTGAACGGGCGCCAATGGCAAAGTAACAGTGCGCGAGCGGGGCGGTTGCAGAGGCGCTTTAATGGCTGTGCAAGGCTTAGGGGGTCCCATTCTTCACGACAGAGCTCCGGAAATTCCGGATGAGTGTCCCGAGATGTGTGTTTATAATAATCCTTTGATCCCCGGCGTGGGTGCATAGTGCAGCTGGTCTTCTGTGGTTACGGGATGCCAAAGGAGTCAGTCCAAGGATAAACACACACAGGTGTACAATGGCACCCAATTCGATCCGCGGATTGCTGCAACTTCTTCTAATTCTCCCAATCGACTTTTCGAAGTGACGCCAAGGAGGTCCAAACGCGCGCACCGAAGTGGATGCTGAAGCTTTTGATCCCCGGCATTCGCACATTGCGCAGCCCAATAGGATTTCCCAGATGGTGATCTAGCGGCGGGCATTGACCGTTTGGAAATCACATATCATCGCATAAAGGATGGCCGAAGGTAGCATGGCGACTGGCTACATTTTTGGGGGCAACATGGCTGCCTTCACTACTCGCTTAGGGCTGCTGAGCTCAACTGCCGAGGACGTCTGGTTGGCTGGCCCTGCTTGATGGGGTTGATGGATGGACGTCATGGGGGTGCCACGTGGCGAAAACAGAGCCTTCTGGACGCGTGTGACGAGGAGCACATTATCAGCAACTGCTCCTTGGCTCGGTTGTCTGAGAAGCTTGGGTACGAGTTGGAAGCCTCGACATATGAATCGACTTCGCTTACTGCCGGCGCCAACGAAGCAGCCAGCCAATGGGGGCAGTGTGTGGTCCACGCCGACTGCCCCATGGGATACTTCTGTGCCTTGATCGTTGGGGCGGGCGGCCAGAGCTCAACGTGCATGCAGTGCCAGATGTGCAAGGGATGCTTTCCCGACGAGGTGGGATGCCTGAGCAGCAGGCCGCCTGCCCGCTCACCACCCTCCATGCAACACCCGTATACGGCTGGGTTGTCAGAAAACCAGGAATCAAGCATATTTGTTTGTGTCATTGCTTCTGGTTCAATTGAGCAGAACCATCTGTTTCGTCGGAGCGGACGGCCGGGCTTGTGAATGATGTGCCTGGCCGTCTCGCTTCGGCCCTTCGTCGCACCCCCGTGCTCGTCGAGCCTTTGGATTTTTGATTGCCCACCCCGAATCTGGAGCAGCTTTTTTGTCTCGGCGATGCTCCTCTGAAAGGGGAGGTGCCGTTCTGGGTCCCATGTGTTCGGTCGAACGCTGGAGACAGATATATTCCGATGAGGAGTGGCCATGGAAAATCCACGAGTACTGGCCAGCCGAACCTTCATGCGGCCACTGCCCTTGTGGTCTCTCCCTCGGCGACGACTGCAGCTATGCAGATCTTCATGACGGAGTCTGCTCGCCGGAGTGCTGGGCCAACAGCTCGAGCTGGGACAACTACGCCTGCTTCAATGATACCATTGATTCAAGCGACTCCAGCGACCCCTGCCCGGCAGGCTCGACTTTGATCGAACAGGCGAGTCGCCGCACTTCAAGGAGCAGTGGTCCACTCATGTGCTGCACAGCGGAGGTCGCTGCCTCCCGGAATGTGGCGTTTTCGGTGTTCCAATACAGGTGCATCCCCGCCGCAACCCCCTCGCACGCAAAGGCTCCTTGCACCTCGGTCGGTGGCCAGCATCTGGCTATGCAACCATCTATCTAGCTGGCACAAAGCGCGCAGCGTCGAGGCTGGTTTTGTGCGTGTGGTACCAGCAGCTGTGTGGTGTGACTGCATTCATGACATAACCATGGACCAACAGGTCCCATCCATCGACCGGGAGCCACTGGGGGGCATGCCATCAGGGTCCGCTTACTCCGTAACCCAGAGACCAACAATTGTTTGGCGACGATCGGTCACATCGTATCATCTTTCCATGCTGCTTTGCATTTGGGATGGGAGTATGTATGAGTTTGTGGTATCTTGTCACGGCCCCGCCCTGCTCTTGATTTGCTTTTCACATCCACTGGGATGATGGTGGGCTGGCTTTTGTTGGCCGATCTCATGCCATTCAGTGTGGTACCAGCAGCCACGCCCATAGAGCAGATATAGAGCAGATGCGAGGTGGGCGATGGAGGTGAGCTACGCGGGATTAAGCTGGTGAAGCTGACTCGCGGCAGTTCCTCTGCCCAGCGGGCCACACTGCTGGGTCGACGAGAGATGCTGCCGCAGTGCTTTCTTCGGATCACAACTCAATCCGGACCGTTCAATCTTTCACAAGCAGAAAGGAAGGGAAAATCCAATCGCCTGCATACGAGGTACAGGAGTTGGAAACGGACTGACGATTCCACACCCCCGGTAGGATTCCAAAATTGTTCCGTGACATTGATTCACGAGTCAGCTTTGCCATCTCGACGTCTACTAGGATCCCCCGAGCAGGATCCCCCAGGCAGGGTTCCCACCTTGCAAGCCCTTTTAAGGGCAACGGATAACGAGGCCGCTCTTCCGCGCTTGCCGTATAAGAAGGTGGCTGTGTGAGTGTCCCATAAGTGCGGAGGAGGGAGTTCCCTTTTTTGAGCTAGCTTTTGCCGGCATTTCTGGAGGCCCGAAAGTTACCGTGGGGTGGTGGGTCATACAGTTCGGAGGAGGATGCGATAGAGCTGTTCCCGGTGGAATCCGGCTCCACGCGGCAACGCTACGTGACCAACAACAATCGCATCATCGCCGGCATGCTGCTGCACGTCACAAGCTACCGAGAGGAAACGTGTCCAGAGGGCCGCTGGAACAAGCTGGATGACAGGTGCCTGTCGGATGACGCCGGGTATGTGCCGCATGCACTCCGCCTCCCTCCACGCCTGTTCCGACGGGGCTCGTGAAGCTCGGCGGGAGCTCCTTCCGCTGTAGAGGGTTGCCGGGGTATACGGAGATTCAGCCCGGAAGAATATTCATGCCATCGCCAATGGGGATGTGAGGGAGTACAATTCCACTCAAATCCAAGACGCCGGGGCAGTTCGAGATCTCGAGCCAACGAGGAGTCCCACAGGTTGAGCGCACACCCCGGCATGGACGTCGCGGGTATAGAGCTGTATCGGACTCCCGAGAAACAGGCTGCATCCTTTGCCCGAGCAATGCGCGCTGGAGCTGGAGGAGTCTGCAGACAAAGGGGTGTAGACGGGTGGCCTCTGGGTATTGTATGACTGCAAAGGTACTCCGTGGACAGGTGTGTTGGATGCTGCATTCGTTCATCTGGAGGGCGCCGACTGGGATGTGTGGGCTGGGTGCTGCATGCGCAGAGATGACGTGGCTGACAAGGTGGGCGTGGATGCGCTTTTCGAGCCAGGTGAACATCCCTTAGTCCTGAGGAGGAGGAGGAGGAGGAGGCATGCTCAGAGTAGTCGTACATATGCATCATCGGCGTCCTGGTGTTGGGTTCAGGGGATCAGGGTGCACGTTGCACTTTCGGGCAAGGACTAAGTCGTTTACAATGAGTTACATTTATTTTAGGGGTTTTAGGTTTGGCCCTACCCCCAACTTTGCCACACCAGCTTGTCGACGTCCATGACTTAGGTCGACGTTAAGGACTGAGCCACGTCCTGAATCATGTCCATCGTAGTCTCCTCGTACACAATCGCGTCGTGAAAACAAGCTAGAGCTGGTGTCAGAACCATCTGCTCGAACTTCCTCGAGGAGTTTGTCTTCTTGCACAACGTGGTGTGCGTCTTGTTGCCGTACAAGTCGAAGGTCTTCGGCATGAAGTCCGTCATGGTGTCGGGCCTCGTTGGGAACGGGTTCACATTAGCATACGGATAGTACAGGTGTTTCTTGAGCTTCTCGAGCTCTGCGTCACCTGTCGTCGCCTTCTTCGTCATAGCATCGTCCTTCACGTCCCGGGAGGTTTCCACTCGTAGAGCACTGATCTGCTCTGTACGAAGCTAGAACTGCAGATCCTGTTGCTTCCTGTTAGCTTCTTTTTGTCGCATTGCCGCATCGTGGGCTTCCTGTTGGTGCCTCATCCTCTGCGCCAGCAGCTGCAACTCCAGTTGTCCTGGTCTTACTTCAGCTCCAGCAGCAGCACCACCCGGGGTGGGCTTGTGTTCTGCTGAAGTACTGCCGTCTGTGCTTCCAGCCATTTTGTGCTGGTGCTGGTTTCCTAAATGCTTACTACTACAGGAGTAAGTGCGTTAAATTTGCAGTGTGCCGCACAGAAAATATACACAATGTATATATATATATGGAGTTCTTTTCCTGAAAGGCAAAAGAACCGAGCTGAAGCCGGTGAGGCTTCCCGGGCTTTTTGTCGAGTTGCTGTTACACTACACGTGACACGAACCGTCACTAGGGCTGCAAGCACTGTCCAGGGTCATAGAAGTCCCACGTGGCAGAAACCACTAAAACTCCACTGTGCTCCGATTCAAACATTTCTGGGGATACCAGTCAGTGCCGTGGGGATGTCACCTGGACACAACGTCATCGCAGTTGGGACTGGTGAGGCACCTTGACAGGAACCTGGTTCTATGACGAGTACAACGGAGAGTATCTGGTGGCCAATCAACAGAAGTACTACCCGGAACCTTCGGACGTCAACAAGTACGGAAAACCATTCGGGTTCACGAAGCTCGAGATGGCGGGGCAGAACCTAGGCTATCCGATGCTGATCGATGTGAACTTTTTGGCAGACCGCGCGGTTGAGATCGTCGAGTTTCTGCGGGTTTCGAATTACATGGACAGTGATCTAAAGCAGGTGAACCCACATCCGTTCGATTGAAAATGACGTAGTTCGCGCGAGTGTCACCGCACAGTTCAAACGACGGCAACGCCAGTGTCTGCACCGCCTCCTCCGGTATCTGTCACAACCCAGGTTCGTTACTCGGTTGACAGTGCCAGCTAATCGGCATGGTGTAAGCAGAGTTTGCCGTCGACATGTTTTGAGCCACACCTTGCCAATTCCACAGCTCGACTCGGCCTAGGCAGCTCGGCATTTGGAGCTGGAGCTTGGGTCTCTGAAAGCAACGAGAACTGAACCCTGTTGGGATTCAAACCCACTAGGATTACGTGGCGAAAATCGGAGTTCCCTGCCTGGCTGCTCGAACGTAGGCAGACATCTAGACAAGGCTGTTCCCGGGCATTTAGACAAAGAGGCAGGCTCTGTAAAGCTTGGCCCTTACGAAGGCTATTTGCTGAACTTAAGGAAACAACGTGCGCCCCACGTGCGCTGTGTGCCGGCCAGGAGTTTGACCAGGAGTTTGCCTTTTCTTGATTTTCGGCGTATTCCCCCCCACCACTGCAGCTGCGCGCGACAATGGTCACCTACAACCCGAACATGAATGTGTTCGGGAAGCAGCTCCTGACCTTCAATGTCAATCCAGGGGGGGACATCACCATCCTCTCCGATCTTCAGGTGCCCACGTGCCGTACCTCCCTCCCTCCGCCCCACGCACCCATGCACCCATCCTCTCTCATTTGCTTCCCACCCTACCTGCCTGCCTACCTACCTCAGTTGGACTGCCAAACTGCCTTCAACTCAGTCAGGCACGGGGCCATGCTCGCGGCGGTCAACGAGCACTTCCCGGAGCTTCTCGGCATCTGGATGCCAAATGGATCGGCATAAAAAATAGAACTTGAGACGAGTCTTCCAGCTTCCTTTTTGGAGGCACTGCGACAATATCAAAGCCCCAAAGTTTGCTCAGCCTCGTGTAAACATGCGGCTACTTCCTCATCGGTTTGGTCCTCACTGTAACTAAAACCGGCATTATCTTCGGAAACAGATGGGGGTGCACGAGGTAAGCACTGCTCTTTTGCTTTACTCGACGTCTCAACAGGCGACAATGCCTGATTCGTCGCGACTGTCGAACATGTTACAGATGAACCAAAAAGTGAGCGAGATTGCGAGCTAGCAATTGTCGCTGATCCTATTTGCACTCGTTGTGCGAACTGCAACTGTAAAAGATCAAACTGACGTTGAGTCTCTTTCTCGCTGCCAACAACGTTCGTTATAGCGTTTCCTAAACGCAGTACGCTTGTTTCTTGCGAACGTTGTTTCTTTTGGCTTTGGGCTTTTGTGAAATTGGTGAAGTGAGACTGACAAAAACCAATTGCGATTTCTCGCGGCTGGTTCTGGTTGTCCCGATTTTCAACTAAATTTAGAAAATAGGAGTGCACTTGTTCCACGGAACTGTGTTTGTGAAGCTGCATAAATTGCGTTTGCTTGCCCCTTGTGCACGCCCCCATTAGACACTCCTTACCACACATATATTTGACGAAAGGTAGATTTCCGTTAGTTGAAAAATACAGGTCTTCGTTTACAGCCGGACATGGGACGCCGCTATTTTTCTTGCAAAGAGTAGCCGGTTTGCATGGCGGTAGACCCGATGCGACGTCAAAAGGTATGGTGGTATCAGCTTTTATGGGAATATCAATAACAAAACTGGCTGGCTCCATACTCACTTGTTCTTTAAAAATTGTTAAAAAAGGCTTTAGGGTGTTATCGTTTTCAGCTCTGCTGTTATCCTGCTTGAATTATGTTAGGGTGCTTGTTAGCGTTTCTTGCTCTTCTAGTATCCTGCTTGATTTCTGGACTTCATCTACACGACTACTAGAGATGTCCCGAACGTCTCCAGGACAATCACTGCATGACTCCCGCTTGACTCCTGATGGTCATCTCCTGGTAGGTGAAGTCCAGCCTGCTTCCGAGAACCGGCCATTCCGAAAATCCTGGGAGCTGACATCCCGACTTGAGGGCGCAACTTCCTCGCCGCAGACAAGTGCACCTTAACGGCACCGTGCTTGACCGTCCGAAGCTAGAAAAGTGACCCGCGGTGCCAGCGGCCGCTCCGTTGCCAGAAACACCGGTCAAAGCTCTGCCCACATATCAAATTGGCAGTGCCGCGTACCTCCCGTCTCGTAGGTCAAGCGGGTGTTGCCGGCAACGGCGTTCACCGTGTAATGCGGCAGGTCTTCCTCATGGTGCCGTAGCTCCAACTTTGTGCAAGCCACCAATGTCCTCGAGGTCAACACAACAAGGGAGCCCCCAATCAATTGCCACCTGCCACCTGGTAGCTGTAGTTCATGTTGTTTTACGCCGGCGCCGGCCGGGCGAAAAACACAAACCAGTTTCTTCCTTGGACCTAACAAACGGCCACTCGATGATGGGGATTTCGATGATGGGGAAACCGATGATAAACTCCGTTTTTTGCCCATTTGAATTTATTTCGGCGTGAATCGCATTGCAAACTCAGGGGGGGGTCGGACTAAAACAATAGGTTTTGTATTTTTCGCACACTGCACGTACAGTAGGTGTTCTTCTTTGGTATTTTTGACTTCTCAGGTTATCACATAGGCTAAGAAAGAAGCTCGGAGTATTGAGCAGAGCCTGGCGAGTCGAGGCAGTGCAAATGTTCATAGGTATTGTGCTTTCGCGTAGGGCGCTCACACCATCCCTAATTCTTTATTTCACCAATATATTCACATATTTTACAGCTATTTCGACGAAGAGATATATACATACATATATGTATGCATTACGACCTATATCTACACATATTTGACGTTCTCAGCGGATTCGTTCATATTCAGCCTGCAACGTATGATTCCGACCCTAAAATTGCCCAGCGAACAGGACCAGATTGGTCAGGTTCCCTCCCGACCGTTGTGCTCCCCACACGGCCACGTTGCTTCAGACCGACCCACAGCGCTTCCCCGTCCTGCTTACAAAATGCCTCTCATCAGAAATGTGGTATAGCCATACCCTTCTGGGGAGTCTGGGAGCATTCCGGACTAGCTTGCTTGCAAAAGGTTACCATCAGAGTTAGAGGGAGGGCATTGGTGAGGGCACCAGAGGACACGTAAGTCCTGGCAGTGAAACACTCTCCAGGCGCGCTGCCCGCACTGCATACAAACTCCAAGGCCTCCCAAACAGTTCACAAAAGCTTGCAATCAAGTTTGATGGGAAGCGATGGGGCCTAGAGTAGCAAACGCTACGTTTACACGAGCACGTGCTAAATTCGCGGATGACGAGTCATTCCCAGGTGAGCTACGAGCAGGTTCAAATCCGATCGACTCAGAGCAAAGCTCGAAATTCCACAACACTAAAAGTTCCAACTCGTGGTGAAAAAAAAACGGAACAAATCGTTTCAAACTTCGATGTTGGAAATCCTTAGCAATTCAAATCCGTGCAAACCGGACAGTTAGCAAACACATGGTAAAAACAGCAACTGCGATACCGTGCAGCCAAACTGAACCGTGCGACCTGTGCCAGGCTCCGGCCGACTAAAGGAATGTTTTCAATAGAGTAAAAAACATTCTTCTGGGAGTTGCGGCCAATCCGTGCCAAGTAGGATGCATACAGCTGTGCCGCGCGGCCGTTGGTGAAATCCGGTTGTTGGGCTGCCAAAACGATCGAAAAGCGGTTGACAACCGATTCCAGAAGTGGTAATTTCCCCACAAGTGACAGGTGCCATGTGAGCTGCCTGACTCGCTGGATGGAGACGCATGCCGAGGCATGCCTGTACGCAGCGCCGCATGCACACGGGGACAAACACCTTTTCTTTCCTTCTGTGCGGTTTTCTTTGTTTCTTGCTGGCAGCTTGACACGCGAGTAAGACAAGCCGCGCCATTTGGTGCAGGTGTTGCTAATGTCACTGTGTGGCCATTATTTGCAGTGAGCCAACTGAGTCTCCTCGCTGGGTGATCACCGACGCGGGGCTGGGCGATGTGGCGCACGCAGGTCGTGCGGATGGACTTCCTGGACACCTCGATGGAGCATTTCCGCCTCGCTCTCGAGATTATATTTACACTGCTTTTCTTGAAGAGCTTCATAGGGTACGTTGTAGAGTCCGACCGGCAAGCCCTCGCCGTGCGGGGGTCCCTGATTGGCTCCACCAGCTAGATCTTCAACACATCGCAGTCACCCTGAATGGCATCTCCCGGTATGGGCATGCCACCACGTTGCCACATCACCTCAGTGGCGATGTGCCTCCACGCACCCACAACATCACGTTGGTGTTTGCAATTACCCCCTCGTGTTGATGCCAAGCCCACGGGCACCCATCGAGAGGAGCGACGTGAGGTGTGGGTGGGCGTTGCTGCAGAGAAATCAAAGATTGGTGGAAGGAGACAGCCGAAACGGTGAGCATCGCGGACGCCTCTGATTCGCCTGCGTGCGTGTAGAGTGTTGGTCGGGCTCTATCTCCGTCTCTATCTCTATCTCTATCTCTATCTCTATCTCTATCTCTATCTCTATCTCTATCTCTATCTCCATCTCTCTCTCTCGGAGTTGTAGCGGAGCTTGCTGAGCTCGTACACAAGGGTGCCGCTGTAGAAGATCTCAGGGAGTGCTCTTCTGTGTGAATGCAGACTTTCTTTGACATAGCATCGTGGTTGTCTCCAACGTGGCATCATGGCTGTCATCGTGTCTGAGATGTCGGACGGGTTGCTGGGAGGGACGGGGCTATGGCAGAACTCGATGTTGAGCCACTTCAAAGACGTGTTTAACGTGATCGACATGATGTCCCTTGTCGTCATGGGTCTTAATGTTGTGCAGTGGGTCATGATTGTTCTCAGCAGCCACAACTTCGATATCGAAAGCCGCTATGATGTGTGTTATCCTCCCTCATCCCTCCGACCATTGATTCCCTTCCTCCCCCCTGCCCCATACCGCTCCCCGACCATCGATTCCGTCCTCCGTCCTCCGTCCTCCCCCTCCCCCCGACCATCAATTTCACTCTCCCCACTCCCCACTCCCCCGGCTGTCGATTCCTTCCTCCGTCCTCCGTCCTCCCCCTCCCCCGACCATCGATTCCACCCTCCCCCCTCCCCCTCCCCTCGGCTGTCGATCTTGCCCTCCCCCTCCCCCTCCCCCTCCCCCTCCTCCCAGCCGTTGATCCTGTCCTTCCCCCCGGCCGTCAATCCCGCCCTTTCCCTCCCCTCTCCCCCTTCCCACCGGCCGTCAATCCCCTCCTCTTCCCTTCCCCCTGCCATCAATTCCGTGCAATCCACCTGCGTAATGACTGATGAGGTGTTATTCGCACACAGTCATGCTCCGCAAGACACGGTGTCAAAATCCTTGGCTAAATTCGGTAAGCTTGGATCGGTCGATGATTTTTTAAAGTCTATGTTAGCTTTGCGGACGGGTGGCGAGGGGGGAGCGGACCAATTGGGATATGGTGGGGGCGGAGACGACTAGATCGTGTGCAGGCGGGGTGACGGAGTGGTGGATGGTGGGGCCTTGCCAGGTTTACGAGAGCCTCACCGGGTACGACTTGACAGGGGAGCACGTGAACTGGATGAAGTGGACGGATGAGGGCGCTGCCATGCAGGAGGTGGCTGAGCGCTTCGACGAGGTATTCCAGATTGGATTTCTGATGTATTTTTACAAGTTCTTTGTCGGGGTGAGCATCGTGCTCATGCTGATGCGCATTTTGAAGCTGATGGACTTCCACCCGGACATCGGCATGATCACCCGCACCATCTCCGAGGCTGGTGCATTCCCATGTTCCATCATCTCGGCCCATCTCCGTTTTAGTGACCACCCCGCCACCCTTCACCCCTGCCCACTTTGCTGCCCTCCTCGGCCGACAGAGAGAGAAGTGCAGATCACATCCCCCTACACTGACTGTTCCTTCCCCTTCACTGATGCTCCCTCGTAGAGCAGGCACACCTTACACACTCCCGCCATCACCCTCCCAGCTTCCCGTGTGCCCCCATCATCTGTTTTCCTGCCGCTCCTTGTATCTCTCTCTTTTCTCTCCATTTCCATCGCCTCCCGTCTCTTATCCTCGTCCTCTGCGTGCCGTCTGTGTCCGCCCCGGACCCCTCTCAGCATCACCGGATGGAGTGTGAGGAGTGGGAGGATGGCGGGCGCCAGGGACGGATCTGATCAACTTTTCTATCTTGCTCTTGATCATCCTGTCCCTGTACACGTGCCTGGGGCACCTCCTATTTGGTGCCACCACGGAGATGTTCGCCACCTACTCAGCTGCTCTCAGAACATGTTTCGTCATGATGATCGGGGATACAGCTTTCTCAGATGAGATCCCCGACCTCGGCAACACCATTGAGCAGGTTGCCCCCCCGCCCCCCTCCTGGGACCTTCTGAAGACACACACCATGCGCAGCCGTTTCAGGCGCACCACTCTGAGCCCAAGACTCGAAGCTGCGTGTGGTAACTCCGACCAAGCCCTCTCGATCAAGTGCCGTGCTCCCCCGCGACGGTCGGTGATCTACCAGCAGCTGCACCGGCTGTTTGAAGTTTCTGGGATTTGGCTGCGGTCTCGCCCCGATCGGATGGCGCCTCGGTGAGCATTGTGCCCTGCGGCGGCGGCGCAGATTTCGGGGTACATTTTCTTCTTCACGTACATGGTGCTGGTGTTCCTGATCCTCCTGAGCGCTCTGCTGGGCATCGTCGTCTCCGCCATGGACGCCGTCAAGACAAAGGGCCAGCAGCCGGGCAGCCGCCGCTCTGACGTCCCCAGCGATGTTCTCGACATGTGTCAGTACCTGGCCTCTTGGACCTCCACCAAGCTTCTAGGGTAGAGCTCAGCCCTCGCGCCCACCAGCCCGGCCTCCTGCCCTCTGTCCTATGTGGCGTTACTTCTTCTCAGCTTTCACTTGGTTCTCGTGCCGAGACTCGTCGGTTTCATATGCCGATCAGGACTCTCGGGGCGCTGACGAGCTCTTTGGTGCCACGTGGCAGATCAAAAGAAGGCGCCATGATCAATGAGATTCATATGGCCAAATACTTGGAGGAGTGGCAAAAGAAAGTGCAGCCCCTGCCCCCTCTGAGCTGCAACCTTCCATGCTTCCTGATGTTGGCAACCCTCATCCAACGGTCCTGGTTCAGTGAGCATCCGGTCGATTTGGTGCTTACACTAGCATCCTGCGAGTATGTTATGCTCCTTCGTAGCTTGACAAGTGCGCGCGAAATCCGATTAGCATTCGCCACACGCGTCTGCGCATCCTGTGACCTCGACGAATCGCAATGTTGTAACGACGCATGTTCGTTGAATCAAGTTCGTTGGTTTTTGTGAGTGCGTCGGCATCTGGGAGCGTCATTCCTCAGAGCTCACCCAAGATCCAGCGGGCTGTCTTCCTTGTGGTGAATACGCATCTGTTTTGTTGTGCGCTGTGAGAACTGAAGACGTGTTTGGCGGTGATCTACGCACCTCTATCAAATCACGGAATTGCCTTCCCAGCGCCGCGTCTGTATTGCTTGTTACCAGATGTGCCATGATCTGTTTCCATTCACACCATCAAACGTTCTTATTCAATCGACAATGTTCGAAACTCTATCAACACAACAGTTTGGGATTCAGTACTGTGATATTTGACAGTTATTCAGGCAGGAAATGCAGGTGTGCATGTGAATGGTGATATGCTGGCTAGCCACCCAAACATATACATTTATTTCTAGCTCAGTCTCACACTCTCTTCCTCTCAGTGTCCTCTTTCATTGTTCGATTCCTCTTTTCTCTTTTCTCTGACATATCCCAGTGAGATCGCCCGATTGCAGAGACAATTTTTTTAAGGGCTGGATATCGGTGCCGCTCCTGGAGTGAAGAACCTGAGTGCCGATGTGTGATGCAAATGCGATGGATGTGTGCCCTGCAGTTGGAGCATCAATCATCTTCCCGACCGGGATCTCTGGGAAGAAACGAGGCGATCTCCGATGTAGGTGCCGCACCGCTCTCCGAGAGAACTGATCCGAGGGAAGTGGCACACTCGAAAGTACTGCGGCTGGAGAGGAGCACACTCTCGATGCACGATCTCGAACGCCACCTGAAGCTCATCCGTGCGAAGCTCGGCAGAAAGCCGCAGTCCAAAAAAGCCAGTCAGGTCTGCATCTGCTTCCCTCAGATTCTGATTACATTCTGGCCCTCGAGATGCCAAGCGGGCTGACTCCTTGTTTGCTTGCTGCTACGCCAGGATGGGGGGGGGTCGTGTTGATAGGGTTTATGCCCATGGAACTCGAACGAAGGCAGTGGGGGAGGGGATGGAGGCGATGCTGCAGCGTGTTTTCTCGAGTTTCAAGGACATCGAGGCCAGCGCCATTGAATCCACCAGCAATGACAACATTGAATCAACTCCCTCTCCGATCGGTTTTGAGGATTCCAGGAAGGGAGCTCTCCAACAGGCCAACATCGAGGAAGGTGTGGGCCATGCTGCCACTTCAACCCCGAGGGTCCGGGATGTCCCTCTGGTGTCGTGAAGGTGAATTGGCGCTAAGTCTGTGTGTGCTGCGCGCACGCCCTGTTGCGCGCAATCGGCCGCGAATTCGACGAAGCTTTTCAGAACGGGCTACGGCTGAGCGGAAACAACATTGCTTCGATGCAGCCACATCGAATCTTCGATGACGCAGACTCCGTCACAGGCACCGTGGCACAAGCCAGGTGCAGGCCATGAAAAACACAATCCGCCACGAACATGGATTTCCGATCGGACGGAGTGGAGGATGCAGACGTGGCAGGTTAGAGACAAGCCGCGACGATGTTGGGTGGTGAAAATTGACGAGGCTATGGCGTATTGATTAAACCTCGTGAAAGGGTCATCACATGCGCCCCGCGCGTCCCTAAAGCATAAGTGGGCAGCCCCGGATCGTTATCACCAGGAGGACGTCTCTGATGTGCCAGAGGTTGGGAGCCGGGGAAGCAGCCAGCAAGGGAGCAAGGGTGCGAAGGACAGGAGACATGACGAACCGAGGAAAGAATGGAGGGAGAGAGCAACGATGAGAGGGTGGTTAGGATGGAATAACGAAGGAAGGTAGGGAGGGAGGGAGGAAGGAAGGAAGGAAGGGCAAATGAAACCTACCCATGAAAAAAAGTGGAGGGTTGGAGGGAGGGGCTGCAGCGATGGCAGAGGAGATCATCGAACGCTTCGGGGACACCACGGATGAGGTGAGGGAGAAGATTTTTGACGAAATGCGGCAAGAGAGGAAGCACGCACTCATCGAACGAGATGAGGAGGAGAAAAGGTGGCGCAAGATGGTGGAGGAGTCCCTCCTGTGTATCCAGGCTGGCTTGCAGACACAGCAGCAGGTGGCCATGCAGGCTTCGCCCAAACCGCATTCGGAGGTAGTGCATCCCCACAATCCCTCAGGAGCCTGAGCAAGTCGGGCATAGGGGGTGACGTTAATTCTACCACCCATTTGTCTAAATCTGGCTACTTTAGTTCCGATGCTGCGACCCTTGACTCCCAAGCGCCCGATCCCCGGCCCCGTGAATGCCAACGCATGAGGTGTCACAGTGCAACAAGCATCGCAGGATAGAGCGACGTCGCATATCACATGTCTCCACTGGTCCCGTTCCTACGCGAGTATTCCTCATCTGGGGTGTTGGCCAGGCTGGCTGAGGTGGGCAGGCCTCACGCTGTACAGTGTATCAGGCATGCCATCAGAGATGGTCACTCCTGAAACCTGGATTGTGTAGTATAGTTGCATTGACTCAGTGGTGCTACGTGTCTCGTCTAGACCATGATACTCACCATTCTGCATGTTAGCGGTATTATAGCGCGGCCCTGCCCTTAACATGCATGTAAATACCTGTTTGTGGATGAGGGTCAGACTAATATCTATTGGCGCGCCTTGCACCGCTCATTGCGTGTGGGCATGTGCAGGTGCAAGTGGGGCATCTGAGGCAAGCAAGAGACACAGACTCACTTCCGGCATATTCTGGACGCCCTCCCACAGTCTCACCGTCGATTTCCCAAATCGCAGAGGAAGCTGCAAATGTGGATAACACCCCATCCTCACATCCATTTTCACAATTCAACGTGCCCGATGCAGCAGATGCAGAATCGCATATGGTTGCTGACCGGTTGTGAAGATTTGCCGATTTGCTCACTGAAGCAATAGCTCCGGATGTGATAGTGAGGCATATAGCTCCCAGATAATGGGATATTGGAGGATTCACACCGAAATTTCCCCGAATCTAGAATTCAAATATAGTATTTCGCATGATGTTTTCCACGTCGTAAATAGTATATCATCGATGACGTGTATTCACGACTCCTTCCCCCCTAATTTAACAAGTTTGTACTGTATAAATGTATATTGTTCACCCAATATATACATACTTCGCATATTTATAGGAGAGCAAGGCCGCAGGATGGTAGGGTTGCTTCGGGATCAATGATACTGCAGCGCAAAATCTGAATGAGGCCCTGTCGCTTTCCGACTACACTTCGGAGCATGATGAAGACGTGGCTCCTCGTGGGAAGCAAGTAAAGATGGTATATGTGTCATTGAATGGTTAAAGGGCAACTGTAGGGTGTAAGCGGCCTGAAATTACAGAACCATAAAATGGGAATGTAAGATGCTAAGATCCATGCGATTTGTTGAAGACGTGCTATTCACTTATTACCGAATATAGACATGTTGAAGAATATTTCTTCAACATCTGCATGTCTTCAACACATCACTCACGCCACACAACGCTGCCCACGCTTTGCTCCTCGTAGGCTGCGGGGCAACACAATATACTTTACAGAGTGCAACCTCCCCCACGAGCGAAGGGGCGAACGAAGGGGGGGAAGGGGGGGGGGTCCCAAAGCACTACTTTATAATTTATGATAAGGTTACTTATATACGTACCTGACAATAGTGCTAACTGGCCGGGGCAAGCTAATACACAAAAATCGAGTTTACTAACTGTCTAACCGCCCTTACAAACTGAAACACTGGACTGTGAGAAAATTCATATTAACGAAAGCTAACCCGGACAAAAAATAGCAGGAAATACAACAATCTGAGATGCCCTTGTATGTGACCAAAAGCATCTCGACAAACGCTTTTGCCAACTTGCAGTTGTGTGCATTGATAAGGGTACATTATCTACAAATGCGTACATGCGCAATACTAGAAAGTGTTTGAACTGGCACTGAAACAACCAGTACTCTGACTTATTCATACCAGTGCCAATCTAACCGTATGAGGGGAAAGGTGCAACCCCCAGCCTAATTCTTTTCTAGTCATACGCCCGCTACATCTTCTCAGAACGGGTTGTCAAACTGCTTCAAGAGTGCAGGGATATCTTCACTGATGACCTTGTCAATCGTCTGGATCATCTTCTTCTCCAGCTTAGGGAACTTTGTCAGATCAAACCTGTAACCCATGCCTGGCTTCACTCTCTGTTCGTTTGGGCTGAGACCTTGGGACCGCCATGTCAGTAGAGTGCCAGGATGCTGGCTTTACCGTTGTGTAACATTTTCGTTGACCAAATACAAGCAAAGCAGGGTGAATTATTGTTCACAACTTGCGTTACACTGAGACTAGGACGGCTATATGCGGCGCGGGTGCCATGCGGCGGGCCACAATGAGCTGAATCCCACTGACGAGTTCCGAGGCGGCGGAATGACAAGTGGCCCGGGCTGCGCCTCACAGCTGCTCTTACACATTAGAACATTGCAAGCACTCTGATGTACAACTCAAGGTTTCGATGATAAATGGTAACTTACAAACTCCTGCGAACTTTACTAACACCCGAGAGAGTCCACGCTTTTGCTGCAGCTCATGGGCCGAGGCGTAATTACTGCAAACACTGAACTACAAAGAAAGGTCCCACCCATCCGCAAGAAGGATGGGCGCCCGTATGGGATACAGGGAGTTTGGTGGGGGGACGTACGCTGCTAGGACGTCTTTGAACTTGGTCGAATTGGGGAAGTCGCCCGGTGGAAGGTGGTGCTCTGTCTGTACCTGGTGGAACTGCTCGTCAATATTTGCCATCAACTTCAGCTGCTTCTCTTTCTTTCCCATCATTGTGGGCATCTGCTTCCGCATGTGCCCAATGATTTGCAGGTGGATACGCGCAGCCCTCACACGTTTCACGAACTCATTCACCTGATGCTCACCGCACCTTCCTCACCATCTCCATCAGTCAAATGCATTTAGGCGTCAGAGTGCCCACCAGCGAAGAAACAGCAAAAAATTATGGGCCATAAAATATTATATGCCAGGACAATATTGTCCGCAAGCTTGGATGACGCAAAGACAGACACATATCTTGGATGATACAAAGACAAAAGCATAACTTGGATGACGCAAAGACAAACGCATATCTTGGATGACGCAAAGACAAAAGCATAACTTGGATGATACAAAGACAAACGCATATTTTGGATGGCCTTAAAGACAAACGCGTATCTTGGATGGCCATAAAGAACAGACCTATATCTTGGATGACGCAAAGACAGACACATATCTTGGATGACGCAAAAGACAGACACATATCTTGGATGACGCAAAGACAACGCATATCTTGGATGACGCAAGGAACAACGCATATCTTGGATGGCCTTAAAAGACAAAAGCATAACTTGGATGGCCTTAAAGACAAAACGCATATCTTGGATGACGCAAAGACAAAG
>LGRX02014414.1:0-13102 GCA_001247695.2 Cymbomonas tetramitiformis | reverse complement strand
ATGCGATGCGATTCGATCGACCCGTGATATGACATGTATGACACTATGACACTATGACACTATATACTAAATCGTTAAACCCCTAATGCGACCCATATTCAACACATAGCGCGCGATGCGCGCCATAGCGTGCGATCGATGCCAGCGGCGATGTCGATGCGATGCGATTCGATCGACCCGTATGACATGTATGACACTATGACACTATGACACTATATACTAAATCGTTAAACCCTAATGCGACCCATATTCAACACATAGCGCGCGATGCGCGCGCGATGCGATCGATATGCGCGATTTCATCGAATCCATGCGATTCGAGGGGGTGGGCGAGGGGGGTCCTTCGACCCGTCCGATAAAATTTTGTGACCCACCAACCAACCGAGCTTCGTTATATATATAACTAGTCGCGACGCGATGAAGGGGCCGGGCATCCGCCCTCCCCCAAAGACTGGATGTCGACTCGAGGAGCATGTGATATGCGACCCGAAAACCGTTGCGCGAGCCCCTCTCATCTCCCCTCTCTCAACGATAAGATTTGGCGACCTTTTAATGAAATTTCAAATTCCAAATTCGAAATCGAAATCGGATGATATTATTTCGAATGTGATTGGGGGTGTTCAGAATTTTTATTTTTTTTTGATTTTTTCTGAAGATTTTTTGAAGATTTTTTATTTTTTTTTGATTTTTTCTGAAGATTTTTTGAAGAATTTTTTTCCAAAATTAAATCGTAATTGTAATATTACTATTTTTAGTGTTACTATTTTTAGTAGGTGATGACACTATGACACTATGACACTATGACACTATAGCACTATGGTCGATCCATCCGATAAATTTGTGAACCTAAACCCTAAACCCTCAACCCTAAATCGTTAAACCCTGATGCGACCCATATTCAACACATAGCGCGCTATGCGCGCGCGATGCGATCGATGCGCGCGCGATGTCGATGCGATGCGATTCGATCGACCCGTATGACACGTATGACACTATGACACTATGACACTATATACTAAATCGTTAAACCCTGATGCGACCCATATTCAACACATAGCGCGCGATGCGCGCGCGATGCGATCGATGCGCGCGCGATGTCGATGCGATGCGATTCGATCGACCCGTATGACACGTATGGCACTATGACACTATGACACTATATACTAAATCGTTAAACCCTAATGCGACCCATATTCAACACATAGCGCGCGATGCGCGCGCGATGCGCGCGCGATGCGATCGATATGCGCGATTTCATCGAATCCATGCGATTCGAGGGGGTGGGCGAGGGGGGTCCTTCGACCCGTCCGATAAAATTTTGTGACCCACCCACGACTCTGCGTTATAGTATAACTAGCCTCGGAACCAAAGGGGGGGCGCCGCCCGGGCCCCATGACACGTGGCGTGCGATGGCGTGTGACACGTCGTCGTTAGTATCCATATTTAACACATGACATTGGTCTTCCATATTTAACACATTACACCGATCTTCCATATTTAACACATTACCTTGATCTTCCATATCTTACACATTACACCGATCTTCCATATCTAACACATTACATTATTCTTCCATACCTAACACATTACACTGATCTTCCATATTTAACATATCACACTGATCTTCCATATTTAACACATTACACAAATCTTCCATATTTAACACATTATCTTGATCTTCCATATCTTACACATCACACCGATCTTCCATATTTAACACATCACACTGATCTCCCATATCTAACACATCACACCGATCTTCCATATTTAACACATTACATTATTCTTCCATATTTAACACATTACACTGATCTTCCATATTTAACACATCACACTAATCTTCCATATTTGACACATCACACCGATCTTCCATATTTAACACATCACACCGATCTTCTATATTTAACACATCACACCGATCTTCCATATTTAACACATCACACCGATCTTCCATATTTAACACATCACACCGATATTCCATATTTAACACATCACACTGATCTTCCATATTTAACAAATCACATCGATCTTCCATATTTAACACATCACACTGATCTTCCATATTTAACACATAACAACAATCTTCCATATTTAACACATAACAACAATCTGCCATATTTAACACATCACATTAGCATTCCATATTTAACACATGACATCGATCCTCCTTATTTAATATATAACATTGATGTTTCGAAATGTGAAATCGAAAAAAAAAAATCGAAATCAGAAATCGAAAATGAAAGAATCGAAATCTGAAATCGAAAATGAAAATCGAATCTGAGGTTATATATTAGTGCGTGCCCTCGATTGGCATCCAAAAGCATCGGTGGTCTAGTGGTTATAATGCATGACCCTAGCTCGAATGACCTGGGTTCAAATCCCGGTCGCGTAGAAATCGAAAATTCGATGCGCGATGCGACGCGATGCGATGCTATGCGAGATGCGTCGAATTAAATCGAAATCGCGCGGGGGGTGTCTCGGGGGTGCGCGCAGGGGGTGGCGGAGGGGTCGTCGATCCGTCCCGTGTGACTTACCAACTTACATTTCCTGGTTAGTATATAACTAGCCTCGAAACTTATGGATGGTTAGTATCCATATTTAACACATGACATTGGTCTTCCATATTTAACACATTACACCGATCTTCCATATTTAACACATCACCTTGATCTTCCATATCTTACACATTACACCGATCTTCCATATCTAACACATTACATTATTCTTCCATATCTAACACATTACACTGATCTTCCATATATAACACATCACACTGATCTTCCATATTTAACACATTACACAAATCTTCCATATCTAACACATTATCTTGATCTTCCATATCTTACACATCACACCGATCTTCCATATTTAACACATCACACTGATCTTCCATATTTAACACATCACACCGATCTTCCATATCTAACACATCACACCGATCTTCCATATTTAACACATTACATCGTTCTTCCATATTTAACACATTACACTGATCTTCCATATTTACCACATCACACAGATCTTCCATATTTAACACATCACACTGATTTTCCATATTTAACACATCACACCGATCTTCCATATTTAACACATTACACCGATCTTCCATATTTAACACATCATACCGATCTTCCATATTTAACACATCACACTGATCTTCCATATCTAACACATGACACCGATCTTCCATATTTAACACATCACATTGATCTTCCATATTTAACACATCACACAGATCTTCCATATTTAACACATAACACTAATCCTCCATATTTAACATATCACATTAGCATTCCATATTTAACACATGACATCGATTCTCCTTGTTTAATATATAACATTGATGTTTCGAAATCTGAAATCGGAAAAAACGATCGAAATCAGAAATCGAAAATGAAAAATCAAAATCTGAAATCGAAAATGAAAAATTGAAATCTGAAATCGAAAATGAAAATCGAATCTGAGGTTATATATTAGTGCGTGCCCTCGATTGGCATCCAAAAGCATCGGTGGTCTAGTGGTTATAATGCATGACCCTAGCTCGAACGACCTGGGTTCAAATCCCGGTCGTGTAGAAATCGAAAATTCAATGCGCGATGCGATGCGATGCGATGCGCGATGCGATGCGATGCGATGCGCGATGCGATACGATGCGATGCGCGATGCGATGCGATGCGCGATGCAATACGATGCGATGCGATGCGCGATTAAATCGAAATTAAATCGAAAATCGCGCGGGGGGGTGTATCGGGGGTGCGCGCGGGGGTGGCGGTTAGGAATGGCGATTCCTCCCCCCAGTGTCAACATTCGGTCAAACACGACGTACACGACATTAATTACACAAGTGTGCAATAAGCGTATGGAGTGACAATCGTGTAAAATGCCGTAGTGAGCCTGCCCCCACGATGACGCGCGCAAGCGTAAGAACGTCGATAAAAAAGCTGACCTTGGGGGCGGGTCGATGAAATCGTTGAGCTTGGGGACGGGTCGATGAAATCGTTAAGCTTGGGGACGAGTCGATGAAATCGTTGACCTTAGGGACGAGTCGATGAAATAGTAAACTGCCCTTATGATACGGAACAAATCAATTCCGATTATTCAGGTATTCGTATTAGAGATGTGGATTAACGTCAAATTTCGTATGCGTGTGCGTGTGTGTGCACGTGTATGTCTACGTGTCAGGCGAAGGAAGGTACACATGACACACAACTATTATTTAATACAATTATTTCAAATATATCGTAACTATCACACTATCAATTTAAAGTTCGAGTATATTATTCATGTTACATCTACTCATTGTTCAGCTTCTTCGAATTGGGTCCTGTTATCTTTATTCCACATATTGGACGGTCCATACTCATTGAAGATAGGCATGTAAAAATCTGCAGACTTCATCTTATTCATACAAGCTGGACCCCGTACATTTATTGTCATATACATCTATTCATTATCGAAAACGAACGGATGTTGTGCATCGAATTGTTCCGAAGATTCGGCTTCTTGGGTCCTATTATGATCTTCATTCCACGTATTAGGCGGCCCATATTCATTGAAGATACTCATGTCAATATCTGTAGGTTTCAACATATTGATGCAAGCTGGATTTTGTACATTTAATGCTATGTTAAAATCATGTGATTTCATATATTCATTCATCTCAATGCGTGAAATTGTGACTGCATGATGAAGATCATTCCCGATTTTCATGAGGACGATATGATTAATGGCCAGTTTGTTGATGATCTCATCGATATTGGCTCGATAGTGTTCGGGTATTTCGTCTCCTTGTTCTTCTAATGGGATCCGTTTACCCCATATGGCGATCTGTACTTTCTTTCCATCCGGTGTGAAAGCAATTAAATTGCATACGGGTTTTTTATTGGAAACGACACGAACGTCATCTATCTGTTCCAATACCGTGATCAGATATCCTTGAGGTATATGCTTTACCGTGTGATCGTCTCGTATATCACACAGCTGTTGTCCAGTGAAATGTTTCATTTATGTACCTGCATACAAAGAATATATACATTAATGTTCTATATTACATTTCATATACAATATATCAACGTATATACAATATCGCAGACTATTGCGTTAGTTGGTTTTCACGAGAAAATTGTCACGATGTCATATGTATCATGCATGCATGCTGTATAGAATATACTATTTAGGCACTATGGATAAACTGATAATTTGTTTACATTGTGCGCTGAAAATCGGCGTGGGCATAAGCTGAAAATCTTCTGATGCATAAGCTGAAAATCTTATGATGCATAAGTTGAAAATCGGCTCGCGCATAACCTGAAAATCTGGTTACGTATACGCATCAAATCTGAAAATCTGCTGACAAATATGCCGAAAATTAGCTTATGTATAACCCGAAAATCCGCTCGTGTGCATAACGCTGAAAATCTGTTTCGATACATAAGCTTAAAATCTGCTTACATATATGCCGAAAATCTGCTTACACATATGCCGAAAATTAGCTTATGCATAATCCGAAAATCAGCTTGTGCATAAGCCAAAAATCTGCTAATGCATAAGCGGAAAATCTGCTTACATATATGCCGAAATTCTGCTTATGCGTAATCCGAAAATCTGCTTGTGCATCAGCTGAAAATCCACTTATGCATAAGCTGAAAATCTGCTTACATATAAGCCAAATATCAGCTTGTGCGTACGCTGAAAACCTGCTCACATATATGCCAACAATCGGAGTATGCATGATCCGAAAATCAACTTGTGCGTAAGCTGAAAATCCGCTTATATATAAGCGGCTGTAAATCGGCTTGTGCATGAACTGAAAATCCCCTTATGCATAAGCTGAAAGTCACAAAGTCTGCTTACATATAAGCCGAAACTCGGCTTGTGGATAAGCTGATAATTTGTTTACATTGTGCGCTGAAAATCGGCGTGGACATAAGCTGAAAATCTTTTGATGCATAAGCTGAAAATCTTTTGATGCATATTCAGCTCATGCACACGCTGAAAATCGGCTTGTACATAAGCTGGAAATCTGCTCATACATAAGCTGAAAATCCTTCGGCATGTGCATAAGCTGAAAATCTGCTAACATATACGCTGAAAGTCGGCTTGTGTATTAACTGAAAATCGTCTTGTGCATAAGCTGGAAATCTGTATATGCATAAGCTGAAAATCTGCTTACATAATCATATGCTGACAATCGGCACGCGTATGCATAATCCGAAAATCAGCTTGTGCATAATCTGAAAATCTGTTTACATATATGCCGAAAATTAGCTTATGCATAATCCGAAAATCAGCTTGTGCATAAGCTGAAAATCTGTTTATGCATGAGTTGAAAATCGGCGTGTGCATAAGCTGAAAATCTGCTGACATATATGCCGAAAATTAGCTCATGTATAACCCGAAAATCCGCTCGTGTGTATAACGCTAAAAATCTGCTTCGATACATAAGCTGAAAATCTGCTAACATATACGCTGCAAATCCCCTTATGCAAAACCTAAAAATCGGCATGTGCATAAGCCGAAAATCTGCTCACATATCAGCTGAAAATCATCAGCGCGGTGTACATAAACTGAAAATCTCATGATGCATAAGCTCAAAATCGTTGCTTACATGTAAGTGGAAAATCAGCTTGTGCATATACGCGGAAAATCTGCTTGTGTATTAGCTAAAAGTCGGCTTATGTATTAGCTGAAAATCTGTATATGCATAAACTGGAAATCTGCTTACATAATTATATGTTGACAATCGGCGCGCGTATGCATAATCCAAAAATCAGCTTGTGCATAATCTGAAAATCTGCTTACACATATGCCGAAAATTAGCTTATGCATAATCCGAAAATTAGCTTGTGCATAAGCCGAAAATCTGCTAATGCATAAGCGGAAAATCTGCTTACATATATGCCGAAATTCTGCTTATGTGTAATCCGAAAATCTGCTTGTGCATCAGCTGAAAATCCACTTATGCATAAGCTGAAAATCTGCTTACATATAAGCCGAATATCAGCTTGTGCGTACGCTGAAAACCTGCTCACATATATGCCAACAATCGGAGTATGCATGATCCGAAAATCAACTTGTGCGTAAGCTGAAAATCCGCTTATATATAAGTGGCTGTAAATCGGCTTGTGCATGAACTGAAAATCCCCTTATGCATAAGCTGAAAGTTACAAAGTCTGCTTACATATAAGCCGAAACTCGGCTTGTGGATAAGCTGATAGTTTGCTTACATTGTGATGCTTACGTATACGCATCACAAGCATGTTGCTTGATCCTATATGGGAATAGTGTGCATATTCAGCTCATGCACACGCTGAAAATCGGCTTGTACATAAGCTGGAAATCTGCTCATACATAAGCTGAAAATCGGCATGTGCATAAGCTGAAAATCTGCTTGTGCATAAGCCGAAAATCTGCTAATGCATAAGCGGAAAATCTGTTTACATATATGCCGAAATTCTGCTTATGCATAATCCGAAAATCTGCTTGTGCATCAGCTGAAAATCCACTTATGCATAAGCTGAAAATCTGCTTACATATAAACCGAATATCAGCTTGTGCGTACGCTGAAAACCTGCTCACATATATGCCAACAATCGGAGTATGCATGATCCGAAAATCAACTTGTGCGTAAGCTGAAAATCCGCTTATATATAAGCGGCTGTAAATCGGCTTGTGCATGAACTGAAAATCCCCTTATGCATAAGCTGAAAGTCACAAAGTCTGCTTACATATAAGCCGAAACTTGGCTTGTGGATAAGCTGATAATTTGCTTACATTGTGCGCTGAAAATCGGCGTGGACATAAGCTGAAAATCTTTTGATGCATAAGCTGAAAATCTTTTGATGCATATTCAGCTCATGCACACACTGAAAATCGGCTTGTACATAAGCTGGAAATCTGCTCATACATAAGCTGAAAATCGGCATGTGCATAAGCTGAAAATCTGCTAACATATACGCTGAAAGTCGGCTTGTGTATTAGCTGAAAATCGTCTTGTGCATAAACTGGAAATCTGTATATGCATAAGCTGAAAATCTGCTTACATAATCATATGCTGACAATCGGCACGCGTATGCATAATCCGAAAATCAGCTTGTGTATAATCTGAAAATCTGCTTACATATATGCCGAAAATTAGCTTATGCATAATCCGAAAATCAGCTTGTGCATAAGCTGAAAATCTGCTTATGCATGTGTTGAAAATCGGCGTGTGCATAAGCTGAAAATCTGTTGACATATATGCCGAAAATTAGCTCATGTATAACCCGAAAATCCGCTCGTGTGCATAACGCTAAAAATCTGCTTCGATACATAAGCTGAAAATCTGCTAACATATACGCTGCAAATCCCCTTATGCAAAACCTGAAAATCGGCATGTGCATAAGCCGAAAATCTGCTCACATATCAGCTGAAAATCATCAGCGCGGTGTACATAAGCTGAAAATCTCATGATGCATAAGCTCAAAATCGTTGCTTACATGTAAGTGGAAAATCAGCTTGTGCATATACGCGGAAAATCTGCTTGTGTATTAGCTAAAAGTCGGCTTGTGTATTAGCTGAAAATCTGTATATGCATAAACTGGAAATCTGCTTACATAATTATATGTTGACAATCGGCGCGCGTATGCATAATCCAAAAATCAGCTTGTGCATAATCTGAAAATCTGTTTACACATATGCCGAAAATTAGCTTATGCATAATCCGAAAATTAGCTTGTGCATAAGCCGAAAATCTGCTAATGCATAAGTGGAAAATCTGCTTACATATATGCCGAAATTCTGCTTATGTGTAATCCGAAAATCTGCTTGTGCATCAGCTGAAAATCCACTTATGCATAAGCTGAAAATCTGCTTACATATAAGCCGAATATCAGCTTGTGCGTACGCTGAAAACCTGCTCACATATATGCCAACAATCGGAGTATGCATGATCCGAAAATCAACTTGTGCGTAAGCTGAAAATCCGCTTATATATAAGCGGCTGTAAATCGGCTTGTGCATGAACTGAAAATCCCCTTATGCATAAGCTGAAAGTTATAAAGTCTGCTTACATATAAGCCGAAACTCGGCTTGTGGATAAGCTGATAGTTTGCTTACATTGTGATACTTACGTATACGCATCACAAGCATGTTGCTTGATCCTATATGGGAATAGTGTGCATATTCAGCTCATGCACACGCTGAAAATCGGCTTGTACATAAGCTGGAAATCTGCTCATACATAAGCTGAAAATCGGCATGTGCATAAGCTGAAAATCTGCTTGTGCATAAGCCGAAAATCTGCTAATGCATAAGCGGAAAATCTGTTTACATATATGCCGAAATTCTGCTTATGCATAATCCGAAAATCTGCTTGTGCATCAGCTGAAAATCCACTTATGCATAAGCTGAAAATCTGCTTACATATAAGCCGAATATCAGCTTGTGCGTACGCTGAAAACCTGCTCACATATATGTCAACAATCGGAGTATGCATGATCCGAAAATCAACTTGTGCGTAAGCTGAAAATCCGCTTACATATAAGCGGCTGAAAATCGGCTTGTGCATGAACTGAAAATCCCCTTATGCATAAGCTGAAAGTCACAAAGTCTGCTTACATATAAGCCGAAACTCGGCTTGTGGATAAGCTGATAATTTGCTTACATTGTGCGCTGAAAATCGGCGTGGACATAAGCTGAAAATCTTTTGATGCATAAGCTGAAAATCTTTTGATGTATATTCAGCTCATGCACACGCTGAAAATCGGCTTGTACATAAGCTGGAAATCTGCTCATACATAAGCTGAAAATCGGCATGTGCATAAGCTGAAAATCTGCTAACATATACGCTGAAAGTCGGCTTGTGTATTAGCTGAAAATCGGCTTGTACATAAGCTGGAAATCTGCTCATACATAAGCTGAAAATCGGCATGTGCATAAGCTGAAAATCTGCTAACATATACGCTGAAAGTCGGCTTGTGTATTAGCTGAAAATCGTCTTGTGCATAAACTGGAAATCTGTATATGCATAAGCTGAAAATCTGCTTACATAATCATATGCTGACAATCGGCACGCGTATGCATAATCCGAAAATCAGCTTGTGTATAATCTGAAAATCTGCTTACATATATGCCGAAAATTAGCTTATGCATAATCCGAAAATCAGCTTGTGCATAAGCTGAAAATCTGCTTATGCATGCGTTGAAAATCGGCGTGTGCATAAGCTGAAAATCTGTTGACATATATGCCGAAAATTAGCTCATGTATAACCCGAAAATCCGCTCGTGTGCATAACGCTAAAAATCTGCTTCGATACATAAGCTGAAAATCTGCTAACATATACGCTGCAAATCCCCTTATGCAAAACCTGAAAATCGGCATGTGCATAAGCCGAAAATCTGCTCACATATCAGCTGAAAATCATCAGCGCGGTGTACATAAGCTGAAAATCTCATGATGCATAAGCTCAAAATCGTTGCTTACATGTAAGTGGAAAATCAGCTTGTGCATATACGCGGAAAATCTGCTTGTGTATTAGCTAAAAGTCGGCTTGTGTATTAGCTGAAAATCTGTATATGCATAAACTGGAAATCTGCTTACATAATTATATGCTGACAATCGGCGCGCGTATGCATAATCCAAAAATCAGCTTGTGCATAATCTGAAAATCTGCTTACACATATGCCGAAAATTAGCTTATGCATAATCCGAAAATTAGCTTGCGCATAAGCCGAAAATCTGCTAATGCATAAGCGGAAAATCTGCTTACATATATGCCGAAATTCTGTTTATGTGTAATCCGAAAATCTGCTTGTGCATCAGCTGAAAATCCACTTATGCATAAGCTGAAAATCTTCTGATGCATAAGCTGAAAATCGGCTCGTGCATAACCTGAAAATCTGCTTACGTATACGCATCAAAATTGAAAATCTGCGGACATATATGCCGAAAATTAGCTTATGTATAACCCGAAAATCCGCTCGTGTGCATAACGCTGAAAATCTGCTTCGATACATAAGCTGAAAATCTGCTCACATATACGCTGCAAATCCCCTTATGCAAAACCTGAAAATCGGCATGTGCATAAGCCGAAAATCTGCTCACATATCAGCTCAAAATCATCAGCGCGGTGTATATAAGCTGAAAATCTCATGATGCATAAGCTCAAAATCGTTGCTTATATGTAAGTGGAAAATCAGCTTGTGCATATACTATATGATAGGATGATCTGTATACCAATCACAGAATATATCTAACATGATGTATATCAGCTTCGCAGTGATGGTAAGTGTGACATCAATAACACATCGTCTTGGTGTGTTATTGTATGATGGTGTTGCTCCAACGATATATGAGAGTGCATGGACTGTGCTCAACAGTGACCAGCTCGCGATCAATATATGCGGATGCAACATGATTTCTAATATGCATGCATGTCGTATAACAAATGCGTGCATTCGATCGCATACCTGCGTGCGGATGGTGTCGTGTACCGTCTTGATTAATGCGTGCACGTATATCGCCTGCATACATCGCGATCAATATATGCGGATGCAACATGATTTCTAATATGCATGCATGTCGTACAACAAATGCGTGCATTCGATCGCATACCTGCGTGCGGATGGTGTCGTATACCGTGTTGATTAATGCGTGCACGTATATCGCCTGCATACATCACGATCAATATATGCGGATGCAACATGATTTCTAATATGCATGCATGTCGTATAACAAATGCGTACATTCGATCGCATACCTGCGTGCGGATGGTGTCGTATACCGTGTTGATTAATGCGTGCACATATATCGCCTGAAGCAAGAGAATTAATTGCGGGGTCGCTGCTTAAACTATATTATATTATTCAACTGTTTTCGAGTGTCACAATTCACGAAGCTTCGTTTCGTTTCACGAAACTTGAACGACATGCTGCCACGTCTTCGCGATGACATATTAATGATGTGCGATGATGTATCACACATCGTCTTGGCGTGTTCTGCCTACAGATGACATGTGACACTATCGAGTGTCACAATTCACGAAGCTTCGTTTCGTTTCACGAAACTTGAACGACATGCTGCCAAAAAAAAATCGAAATCAGAAATCGAAAATGAAAAATCAAAATCTGAAATCGCAAATGAAAAATCGAAATTTGAAATCGAAAATGAAACCTGAAATATGATTTCCATGATTTTGGCTATCTTTTTCAGTTTTCAACTTTTTACAAACCTCGTCAGGCCGATCAGGGTCCTCTCTATTCCCTTGAAAGATGAGAAGAAGAAGTAGTACCCAGCAAATCGAAAATCGAAATCGAAAATCGGAAATCAAAAATGCATTTCTGATTTCTGATTTCTGATTTCTGATTTCTGATTTCTGATTTCTGATTTCTGATTTCTGATTTCGATTTCTGATTTCGATTTCGAAAATTTGATGCACGATGCGACGCGATGCGATGCGATGCGAGATGCCGCGAACCAAATCGAAATCGCGCGGGGGGTGTCTCGGGGGTGCGCGCGGGGGTGGCGGAGGGGTCGTCGATCCGTCCCGTGTGACTTACCAACTTACCAACCGAGCGATTTTATAATATAACTAGCCTCGAAACCAAAAGGGGGGGCAGCTGCAGCCCCCCGGGCCCCCCCATGACACGTGGCGTGCGATGGCATGTGACACGTCGTCGTTAGTATCCATATTTAACACATGACATTGGTCTTCCATATTTAACACATTACACCGATCTTCCATAATTAACACATTACCTTGATCTTCCATATCTTACACATTACACCGATCTTCCATATCTAACACATTACATTATTCTTCCATATCTAACACATTACACCGATCTTCCATATTTAACACATCACACTGATCTTCCATATTTAACACATTACACAAATCTTCCATATCTAACACATTACCTTGATCTTCCATATCTTACACATTACACCGATCTTCCATATTTAACACATTACACTGATCTTCCATATTTAACACATCACACCGATCTTCCATATCTAACACATCACACCGATCTTCCATATTTAACACATTACATCGTTCTTCCATATTTAACACATTACACTGATCTTCCATATTTACCACATCACACAGATCTTCCA
>LGRX02014413.1:0-38616 GCA_001247695.2 Cymbomonas tetramitiformis | reverse complement strand
GATTGCCTCAAATCGCCTTCTTGCCGTTCAGATCAACGAGTTCACCAGTCGTCAAAAGTGCCGCCTTATCTTGCAGTGCATGCCGTTTTCGCGCACCGCGCGGCATGCGCCGGGATACGCGACATACAATACCCACCAATTAGAACCTTACACGTCGACGTACGGTGTCCGAATTCCCCCGGAGGCCACCGACATGTAGGACTGCGGGGGGCACCGGCTGAGCGGATGATGCCGCGGCCTCTGAAAATCAGTGAAAAACAACATCATGGGAAATTCGGACACCGTAGGTAGTTTTAAAAAGGCATATATAGAGGACTCATGTATGCCTTTGACCCTCCTGCGGTGTCCGGACACCCGCTTTCCAGCATCCGGTAGGGTAGGATGCCGCCATCGGGTTTGGGTTTGCGGAGAGCGCTGAAATCTGCAGCCAATCGCGTTTCACCCGGTTGAACTTATCTGGAACTTATCGTATGCCTTGTACTATGCTTGCTTAACGGACGTTAAGCAAGCACGGTACTATGGTCGCGTCAAGGAATGTATATGTACCATTCCTTGACGCGGCCATCAAGGGAAGTCGTCGCGTAGCTCCCAAGTACTGTTCATCCGCTCAAGCGACGTGAACAAACCTGGGAGCCTAGAAACATACATACTATGCGTGATACAGGGCGCGTGAACACACGTTTATGATCACGTGTGTTCGTGCGGTGGGTTGTGCGGATGGCTACCTCTCCCGTGATCATCTTCGCGCAAATGAGCCGAAGGATGATCTCGCGAAGGTAGACATGCGTTTGCAAGTGTAGTATGTATGCATATATGCAATTGTGATATGCTGTATGGTATGCAGTGCAATGATATGTGATAAAAATACACCGCTGCTGCTGACCCAGGTCCGCCGCAGCGGTGTATTTTGAGCTGAAACTTACGAAGCCGAAAGTGATTAAGAAACAGTTTCGAACTTCCCAACACCGATGCATTTGCGTCCGATGACTGTGTACGTGTAATTGAACCGTCAGATCGAAAATAGTTTTATACACAGTGTCTCACGAAAATTTCGAGTCATCGTCGTCATCGAAAATTCCAGTTTGATTAGGTCATGAATCTGATGTATGACGTGTCTCAGTGACACGTCATTTTGATTCTCAATCCTGCAATACCCGTACACGCGAGGCATGACCGCCTGCGCCTGCGCCTGCGTCGTCGCGCGTTGCTGCTCCCATAAGAGCAGCGTGTCCACGAAGGACATAAACGGATCCGGTTGCTGGTTGCGGACCTTGTCTTGAAGGCCTTTGTGTCGCTTGAGCCTCGTCAAACCAGGCGGGCTTGCCTGGGTTTACAAGGGCAGCCCCGACCGCGACCGTGCCATCAGCGGTCGTCGTCCTTTCAATTTTTGCGAGAACAGGTGTTCCGCTCGGTGAAAAACGAACTGGCTAAGCTCCCATAAACAGTCCGGCCGAGTGCTTTTATCATGCATCTCGGAAACCCGGATAATACGAAATAATGACTGACAGTACAGTACTACTGTACTGTCATCCTAGCTACTAGCGGAGTCACGGGTCCGATCAGAGACAGGTCAGGCTAGGGGCTATCAGAGCCCATAATAATAACCCTGAACCTAAAGTCCAGCACACCACCCGGAGCTGTGACTGTAGCTAATAGGGCTAGGCAAGCGGAGCTAAGTAAACAGACAACAAACAGCATTCACTGGAAACAGATATACTTCTAGCTGGGTGCCCGGGGACTTGTCCCGGCACAACCCACCACTGCGGCTAAGGCTAATCACACCTCCAGGATTTGAAATAAACCAATCTAGCCAATGTAAAGCTGGTCGGCAGAGCCGAGTTCAGCAGACGGATCCCAAGGCAGGAAAACATCCGAAGTAAGTTGAGAAGAGACATCATAAATGTTGACACCACCGCCAGACCCAAGTGGGTCAGGCGGACCCCAGAGTGGAATGGCAAAATCATCAGACAGGTAAGTAGCCGAGGTCGATTGAGAAAAGACCCGCGGCACATCCTGCAGCGGCAATGACGAAACAGTAAGCACCGTAGGCGGGTTAAGAGAATAAGAGAATCCAGTAGTGCTTCATGGGACCGTAGCGAATCGTAGCCGTATGTGGCTCCGGGCTCAACCAGGCCCCTGACACCACCGCCGACCACGAGGGTCGGCATCGCCGTAGCACTGAACATAAACGTAGCCACCATGAAAAGAGTGAGCGCAAATTCACCGATGCCAAATGGCCTGGAGCCTCTGGGGACTCCGAACCGCCGAAACGCTGCAGTCGTCGGCGGTGCACCCCCCTCAATTTCAGTCAGGCAGACACCAGGAGGGTAGTTGGAGCCCTCCCCATCATCATCGGAGTCACAGACATCAACAGGCTCAGGGTCAATGTCAAACCAGTCAGGGTGGACAGTGTTGAATGTTTTGAAAGAACTGTCAGCAGGAGCCATTGGGCCGAGAGCCAGAGAGGCAGACGGCGGCACAAAGGTGGCACGGTTGACTTCATGCAAGTCAACCGGCTCATCACGCACAGGTGCAGAGGCCCGCGGCAGCAACCGCTTGTCAGTGGCCGGCTCAGCGACACCACCAGCAAGCGGACTGCTGACCGCAGCAAATGCAACACGGCCAATAGAAAGATGCTCATCAGGTGCAGACTCAGCAGAGGCAGCAGCATCCTTGAACTGCTGCAGAGCCGTAGGCTCTGGAGCAAAGGCATGCGCAGACAGCTCACAGATCTCAGGTTGCCCCACGAGAGCACACAAGTGCTCCATGGACCCTTCATCTCCAGCGTCATAGTACCGCTGGAAACGAAGGGCAAGCACGTCGCGGAGTCATAAGACTCGACGGCTTGGCAGTAGGACGCCGAGATGGACAATGGGTGAGTGTCCTTGTGAGGACACTCACTGAGCCAATGCTTTGACCCAACGGCGCGGCACTTTTCGTGCCTGCACGTTGGGACAAAGGTGCCAGACCGCTTGTCAAAAGCCACCCCCGGAGAGGTGGAGTGAGCAAGCGGCTGCACTCCAGGTCGGTGGAAGTTGCGCGGAGTGTGCTTCCCATGAGGCGGCTTGGAGCCACCCTTCTTAAGGGAATCCACATCCCGCTGCAACTTGACCAACTGAGCACCGAGCCGCTCAATGGCCGAAGCCAGGCCAGTGTCAGTGGTGCAAGATGCTACAGACATGGGGCGCCCTGCAGTGCGCTTGCCCGAGAGCCGCCCGCGGCGGTACTGCTCGCGCACGCGTACCTGCAGGGTGAGCAGACTTACAGCCGCACGCTGGTCAGCTCGAGCAAACGAGTCAACCAGCGTGGCGTAAGCCGGCCCAGACAGAGCAGAGAGGAATTGTCTCTTAACAGCGTCTTCGGGCAGCGTCGTCAGACGCTGTGCATCCCGAAGACAGCTGTTGAAGAGGCGAATCCCCGCATCAGGGTCACACTCGTCAGAGACCCTCACCTCAAGCAGCTCAGTCAAAGCATCGAACGGAGTCGACGCGTCAGCAAGCATACGCACCACCTCCAGGGTGGCGCGTTTGCCATCAACAGGAACATCCGCGCCATAAGCCTCCACCCAATTACGGGCAGGAGACCCTGGCGCAGTCAGCAGCAACAGCACAGAGTACAAGAGTTCATTGGCAGCAGGTAGAACAGGGGTGTCAGCAGCAGTCAGGTCAAACAGGGGTGCGAATGCCGTCGACTGCAACGTGAAGAGCTGCTGCAGCTCGGATACCAATTGAGAAAAAATGTCCGAAGCTGATGTCTCGTCCCCACGGAATTTTGCAGCTTTGTCGCCCAGTACTTTCGTTGCTGCGGTTTTGGAACTTTGAACGTCAAATGAATCTCTGCGCAACCGGTGCACAAGGGTGGCAGCCGCAGTCGAAGCTTCTGACGCAGCCGAATCCAAATGCGGAGTCGTGGGCGTGGCTGCGTTTAACGCTCCAACATCATCAAAAATTGTTGCTAACTTACGCGCCCTAGCGCGTGTACGTGGTCTCTGCGGTGTATCCATTTTCAAAATGACGGTGAGATGGGGAGCGTGGGCTAGTGTGGCGGCAGCAGTCAAATCAGTAGTCGCAGCGGCCAATTCCTGCAGAAGTCTCGTCGATAAAAACAACATCAAACAGGTCATGAGCCGATTGGCTAAAAGTGGTTGCGACCCACAATACGCGGAATGCCCTCTCCACCGGCCAGGTGAAACGTAAAAAGAAGCCATAGCGAGCGACGATACTGCTGCCGAAAAATGTTCCAAACTGATCTCCACCTCAAGGAGAGGCCATACTGCGAAAAGGTCAACTACTGCCTAAGGGGGCGCCCACCCCATCTCTGTGTCAAAACTTAGCCAATCATGGCAACAGCTAGGCGCTGTGCCATCAGAATTACCGGGAAAGTGGTGACGCGCATAACCTGCGAGAACAGGTGTTCCGCTCGGTGAAAACGAACTGGCTAAGCTCCATAAACAGTCCGGCCGAGTGCTTTTATCATGCATCTCGGAAACCCGGATAATACGAAATAATGACTGACAGTACAGTACTACTGTACTGTCATCCTAGCTACTAGCGGAGTCACGGTTCCGATCAGAGACAGGTCAGGCTAGGGGCTATCAGAGCCCATAATAAGATAACCCTGAACCTAAAGTCCAACAATTTTTCCTCCAACTCGTAATGTTTACCTACGATATACGTTCCTCCTACGTTATACGATTTATTTTATTCATTATTATTTTCATTATATTATTATTATTATATTATTATTATTGATAGAAAGAGTGTATCGATATATATCGATACACGATATGCGGGATCGCGACACCTTATTTTCTGAGCTCCAAACAGTGTTTAGGGTTACATGGTTAGGGTTTCAGCTATACTCACC
Organism: Cymbomonas tetramitiformis; assembly: GCA_001247695.2. NCBI lineage: Eukaryota > Viridiplantae > Chlorophyta > Pyramimonadophyceae > Pyramimonadales > Pyramimonadaceae > Cymbomonas > Cymbomonas tetramitiformis. Next base: position 33,750 of record LGRX02014413.1, on the reverse strand, counting down.
CTAATAGTCGCGTCCGGTAGCTTCCGTAGATGTCCTTAGCACCCTCATTTGACCCATTCCCATTTTTACTCCATGAGGTATGGCACTTTTTTTCACCTTTGTTGCATTCGTTTACCAACGTGGGATTTCCAGGGGTGGTCTTACCCCTGCCTACTGTGTCACGCAACATACAGTGTGATTTTTGGTGCGTTTGGACCAAATCTAACCATATGACCCGATTCGGTAGGTCCTCCGCATGCGATTCGATACTTGGCTTGCCCCGATCCGATCATTACCCGCGGAGCTATGACTATTTTTTTCTTTTTCTGTCGCATTTTACCAAATAACGAGGTACACAGTAAGGTAATTTGGCCCGATTCCAAATCATAAGGAGCAGAGGTTCTTTCTCACTGAAAAGAAACCAAACGGTATAAAATTAAAAATTAACCGAAAACAATAAACGGTGACAGTATATGACCTATATTTCCCTCCTGAAACATTTTTAGGCAAATATTGCAAGACGAGAGAAGTATTCCTGCAAAATCAATAACAGGAATTGGTTTTGCAGATGGGTGTGTTTGGTGCAGCTCGCGCCTTCCTGGTGTTCACCCTCCTTAGTTTCTGGGTGGTGACTAACCTTTGGGGAGCAATCTCCTTCAGATGGTTCCCTTCCCTGAGAACCAGCGTTGGCGTCGAATACTGGGTGCCGTGGATGACGTATGGGCACGTGATGTACGACAAGTGCGCCGATCCTGACTTTCTTCCACTGAAGTGGCGCCCCGTTGCCGGGGGTAACAATGAAGCTGAAAACCCCTGGCGCGAAACCCAAGACCTATACCCCTGGGATCTTTCCATAGGTTACGCAAACTCGGCTTCGCTGGTACGTTCAATGTTTGAGGGTATTTGGAGACAGCGCTGCGACGATGAACCTTTCGAGTTCCTCATGTCGCGCGGCAGGATCACGAGATGCAAGGCGGTTCGTGAGGGTTTGAGGGTGAAGCAAGTTGATGAAGGCCCATCACCGGACTGGTGGCCAGCCTGGGGTAAACAGTTTGGGGACACCGTATGGGGCAGTATGAGAAGCAGCCGCGGATCTCTATACGAGAACTTTGAAAACAATCTGCGGAACCCTGGGGGTCAACGTGCGCTTACCTTAAGTGCACTTCTCGTGCTCCCATCACTCTGGTTCTGGCTTTCCCGGATGAGTTCCACCCCCGCCACAACGGCACCGCAGCCCAAGTGGTGGGTCTGGTCAGGGATCCACTTATTCTTGGTCGCCCACTTTGCACCCGCGCTCCTCCTCCACTTTGACGAGCTGTTCGCACACCGCGACACCTTCCACATGCGCGGTATCCACGGCTTGCCAGGTTTCTACAATCTGGCGAGCGACACGGTGAGGGACGTGCCTGACGTCCAGCTCGAGCTTATCGCAAAGGTTACTATGGCTCTCGGCGTGCTCTGCGCGGTCTTCCCATGGCGGCGAAGCTATCTGGCGCTGCTGTTCAACGCCGGGATTTTCACGTTGTACAGCATAAACCCGACGTGGCTTCAGACGCTCGGGCTGCTCTCCGCGTGGTCGTTTGCCTTCACCTCCTGGGGTATCTTTTCTCCTCAGCTCACGGCGCACTGTTGGGAGTGGTACACTTTGATGTCCACGCTCTCTTCTGGTCTCACGAAGCTCGGGGTCGGCTGGCCCTGGCTCCATACGCTCGGCTGCCATTTTTCTACTCCTCAAATACCACGCCATTTTGTGCTTTACTTCACCGGCCTCTTTCCAGCGGGTTCCACCACGGATTTGGTGCTAACCACCACCGCAGTGTGCCTGGAAATCCTGCCCCCGTTCTTAATCTTGTGTCTGCGGTTCACCAAGTCGTGGGAAATGAAGCGAGTGCTTCTTGCTAACATCTGCCTGTACCTGATCCTTTTCGTTACAATTATTATCACCATGGAGGTCCCTCCACTGTTTGCGGCGATGTACGCGCTGCCGCACTTGGGCTCCGCGCTGCAGCTGTGGGAGGAGCTCAGCAAAGGGAAAACTTCGCTCCGTGTGCGCCAGCTGGCAAGCCCCTGCCTGGGCGCGGATAAGACTCCACTGCCATACGTTCCGGTAAAGCATGCCTCGGGCAAGTCCAATGCCAGGCTAAGACAGCGCAAGGCAAAGCAGGTGCCTCTAAAGGATGTTGTTGCAACCTGATGCGGTCTGCTGGACTTCTGACAGCAGACTTTCTGAAGAGGACTCTAGAACCATAGAATCAACCACAGCTGGTGAGTTGCAGTTGCCTGCCGTCGAACCCATGAAGACAGTTTATCTCTACATTTGTAAAGCAGGGAAGTAATCTCATCCAAAGCTGAAAAGTGAATTGACGTCAAGGCTTTCCATAGTTAAAAGCAGTACTGAAAAAGGACCAAGGAGAGAGAGGCCGATCGTATTATTCCCGAAGTAACCACCTATGTTTTTTTATTTTCCAAAACAACACGGGAGCTAGTCCCACGTTCCCTGCTTGTACATCTCAAAGCGTTACATATTGTAAAGCCAACTTTCTATATGTCATCCATCAAGCATGGCTTCATTAGAGAAGATGAGTCTCAGGCAAGTAGGCCCCATGGATATTATTGACAAGTATGGTCCTGAACTCGTGGATACACTATTGATATAGTATCATGTTGCGCTACGCGTCAAATCTGTGTTGATGCAAACTCTGCCCGGTATAAGTATGAACTCCAAGCAATTCTGTAAAAATAGGTCTACACCTAGAAAAACGATGCACTACAGTTTGTGACCACATATTGATATTAACAACGATCTGATCGTGATAGTAATTTGTAGAAAAGTGTAAGCTTTTGTGGGCTCGATGTATATCGTTTCTTGATTTCAATTAACCCTCTTCGACCCCTTCCCTACCTTGGAACACTTTGGTAAAAGCAAGTCGCTCTTGTCTGAGTGGCAAGCATGTTTCTGCGCCGCTGATTGTTAAGCAACGATTTGCATTACGCGCACTCAACATGAGTGATGGGCGGGGCACGGGAGGACAAATCCCGCTGCAGGTAGCGATATGGCACAGTCCAATGAGGTGTATCACCTGTACAACACGTCCGATTTTGCAAGTTTTCGGCATATTCGAAATGGTGTACTGTTTGTTCGCGGCTTATACCGTATAGCACGGAGCTCTCTGACCTGAATTTTTTTAAACGTGTTAATTTGGCATAATCCGAAGTAGGCAGCGCGATTGTCTCTATTCGTAGGTGATTGATAACGGACAGCGAGCTGCTGCAATACAATTCCAGAATATTCCGTGCATACCAATCGTTTCCCTTGCTGACCTTGTTTAAAATGTTCATCAAGTTCTAGGATCTTCGTCTGCTGTCTCATGGCAGCTGCTGATTTCGGATCTGGCTCATCATTTTTGCTATTCGTCAGTTTGGGGAAATGTAGCTTCCCGTATACCACAGCAGCCCTAGACCTCAAGGAACGGGGGGGAAACAACCCGGATACACAACCCCATCCACTGGAGAGGGAGGCACGGCTAAATTTGCCGAACTGAAGCATATACTGGTGACACACACACACAAGAGGATGCGGAAAAAAGGCCGAAAATGGAGAGAGCGCTGGAACAAATACAAGAAGGGAAACCGCGCGATAAATGGAGCGGTAAAGGCTTTCATCGACGATGCACGGGAGAAGCACGTGCTGCCGGAAACGATGCATCAAGGGGCACAAACAGAGACTAATGTAAGAGGCAATATACTACCGACCGACACGCGTAAAACAGACGATGAGTGCGAAGACATCGGAAGTATTCCACCTCACAAAGAAACTGAGAAAGAAAAGAGAAACGATTGATGTATGGGAGGCAGCGAACTACAGGACCAAACGGGAAATTGCTCTCAAAGCAAAGAGACCGAATATGTCGCCGACGAGGGCGCGGAAGGAAACCGAATATATAGCATAACCGATGGGGAGGGAGTGGAAAAGGGGCGGAAATACAATACGCATCAAGACAGTGTGTGAAAATACATGAACAACGGAATATACCAGTCAGACCAGGTCAGGGACCTGCACAGGAGAAACAATACTACCGGAAACCCACCAAACATCGCCACAATTTGGTTTTTCGAAACATAAATAGAAAAGGGAAACGCGTCCACAAACACGATACACGCAGGTCATTGAGGGTATACACTGCCAAAAAAAACGGAAGTGCAGGAGGTGCGGACACATTACGGTACGTAAAACAACCCGTGCCTCAGCCGGCACACAACAATGCTGATAGCATGCAGGATTCGCGCAGCAGTGAAGGTGCAGCCTGTAGCAGTGATGAGCTGGAAAGGAAGAAGAGATGCCCAACCACACGCTGTACGATGCAACGACAGCAAGACTACCGGAAGAGTGCACGCCGAGCACCAAGTCGACCTCCACGATACTGACCGGAGCGACGCAGACACCTAAAGGAGGAGAAGAATTCTTCCGTAAAAAAACGAAACTCGAGAATAAAATCATGCATGCCTGTTTGGGGAATAAGCAGTCCGGTTATATACAGTATGATTTATAATATCAGCAGCTTATGAATACCGAATTATAGTACAGTCGACTGTGCGGTCACGGCTGTGGCTTTTAATAATTATACCAGGTCGTTGAAAGTATACCCCCCACACACACACTCCCTTCCCCCTCCCTCCCGCTCATTTCAGTGCCCCATCCCAGACATTTTTTAAGGGTTTATATTATTCTGGGAGCAAATTGTGATTGTACCGGGAACAATCAACTTTTGCTATATATTTCAGGAACAATGGATATTTCTGTAGCAAATAATGATTGTTTACGGTACAATTAATATTTGCTACAAAAATACGTACTTTCTTATATATTTTCGGAACGATAAATATTCCGGGTGCAAAAGTTGATTGTACCGGAAACAATAAAGAAAACTTATAGGTTTCCGGTGCAAAAACATAGATTCTAGAAGCATACGGCTGGCGGTGGGGGCGCGGTGCGCGGGTGGTACTCGGCGGTACTCGGGCGGTGCGTGAGCCGGGGGATGGATGGGGGGGGTTCACTACTGAGTCGCTGAGACCCCCCCCTCCCCTGACCCACGCACCGCCCGAGTACCACCCGCGGACCGCCTTCACCGCCAGCACTAGCTATGCTTCTAGAATCTACGTTTTTGCACCGGAAATATACAAGTTTTTTCATTGTTTCCGGTACAATCAACTTTTGCACTGACGAGCTTTTGAACCGGAAATCCGCGCTGGAATCGAGGTGTCATGGTTTGCACCGGAAATCGTCAAAATTAGCTCCCGGAAAAATTAAAACCTATTTTCTAACATAATATATAGCATGTCTTTGATATAAAGATATCAGTTTTTATCATATATATTGCACGAATTTTGCAAAGGATTCCCCGATTTATAAACAACGATAAAGGGTATGGAAATTGCGCATAAATCAACGAACAATGATTGTAAATGTTATAATTTATAGATTTGTTCCCGATGAATATAGAATAGTCGATTGGGGAAAACTACATGTACGAGTTAAACAGTTGTGTAAACGGCAATTAAAATATAAAATATACGCGGGTGCGGAAATCGATCGACGATTCAGACGATGTGATGGTGATAACCTACAACCCTACTTGTCCGGAACTGTGACTGACGATCACTGATGGCTATAGCGTGATTGTATGTTGCATACCGCTACCGCTACAGTACTGTACTTGTATATCACGTTACGTACCGTTAGCCATGACGTCAGCGTAATTCCCCAAACACACCTGAATGGTTCTCCAGTTTCGGTTTTTTATTCTCCCGGAAATATCATGCCCTAAAGGGAACCATCATCGGGAACGTGATCTGAATAAAGGTTCGGTGAGATTCGGGGCGCAAGCAAAGGGTAGACCCGCTCTAGACTCTGACGGCCAGGTTCCGGCAGCAGTGCCATGCTCCGGTCGCGAGCCGTAAGCAGACGCGTGGGAACCAGAGATCCCCATGACTGTGTGTGTGTGTGGGGGGGGGGCACCCTGCTGATCATGCCGTCTGTGACACTATGCTAGCGAGTATACGTAGGGTGCGAGCGCTATGCCTAGGCCGATACGTACCGGGGGGCGGGGGCGGCTATGGCGAACTGGCGGCATACCACACGCTTGCGAGTCCGTAGGTCAGAGAGAAGGATAGGGCATGCCCTGATGGCGACGCTGAATCTGATGACAGCAGCGCAATCACGACAGTACATGGTAAGGGTGGCATGATCGTGCTGAATCATATCACACGCGACTGACGACGGCAGCCCGATCAAGATGGCGGGATGATGATCACAGCAGAACTGACCCGGTGACATTGGAAGCCCGGAAGGAAGTTGCGGGAAACCGGCCACAACTCTGACGCGGAAATGGAAGAAAGATTAACCGGCGGTGGAACATACTGTGCACGATTTTTGAATCAGACGAATGACTGGCGCACAGTATGAGTGTCCACCGGATTGATCTTTGAATTGTTAGTTCGGAGAATCGAGGTTCTAGGAGCCATCGAGCAGTGTCACATCCAATATTCGTAACGTGATTGAAGCTAAGCCACACCTGGCATGGTTGCTACGATCCGAGGACGACAGGCGCATATCGAAGCATTACAGGCATACGTTATACGTAGAGAGCTCTCCGAGTCTTGGTCGAAAAACCTAACCTCCAGCCCCCTCAAAGTGACTGTTGGAGTTGGCGGCGTATTACCATCCCGAGCGCTTGCTCACGATGCGCGTGGGCGATTTGTATCTTCAATGCATACGCAGTTGCATTTCCAATCCGAAATTTGGGCGTTTTTTACCAAAAATATTTTCATGAATTATACGAGTGAAATATTAGATAATTTCGATGGATGGCGCCCAAACATGCGGACTTACCTCGGAAATTTTCCTTAACCTCCTCGCATAGACCTCTCCTAACCCGTTCTCACTGCTTGTCTTGTTGGATGGGATACACGTAGAATGGCGGCATTGAACCACCATCGTTGTTAAAGTGGCACATGCCAACCGCATACACATGCAAGTCCACCGGCAATATATTATAAATAAAGCAAGTCTCAATATAATGACTGGAAGTCCCATGGCAATGGTGAAGTGAGGCAGCAATGCATGGCAGCACCAGTCAATGCGTACGAGGTCATGGATTGCTGCAAACCAAAGCTATGGGCTGTTAGTGCTGTGCATTCAGGATTACTTTTGAAAGTACAAGCTGCTTCCTTTTCCACATTGGTCAAGCAACACCACGTGGGATATATCAGATAGACTTCTTACCACTCAACTGCCTAAAACAACGGAATCAATGTTCAAAGCATGATGGCGACTTTAACCATGGCTTCGCAGTCATGCTGACTATTATGTTGTCATGCTTCCCTCTGTTCTATCACCGAACCTTCACCTTTACACATTCCTTCCTTCCATTTTTTGTGGTGAACACCCGAAAGGGAAGTTTTCCATCCCTGGGTTTCACCTCCAGATTTCATCCTTTGCCATTTTCTTATTCATGCTCGCCATCCAGGTACAACCATGGACAGAAAGCCAGCACATGAAAGTGCCTGTATGTGAATCTATGCATGAGTCAGCCGAGTAGCACGGTCAAATCCATCCAGAAATGACGACAAGCGCACAGGCTGCAACACGGATACTCCATCTTCAGTGGCTGCATGCCTCAGCGTTTGGGCCTCCTCAGGCCTGCCGCTGCTGTCTGCATGCGCATAAAAACATGAACCGCCAAACGGGCAGCTTCCATTTCCATAATTAAAGTGTTTGCAGGGAATCATGGCCAGCTTTTCCCGGTAATCTGCATGGAACAAACACGGTTTCTTGAGTGGCCCGCCATGTGCCTATGCTGGCTGTCGCAAGAAGTCCTTTGATTGGGCGCAGCAAGGATGCCAAAGGTCGCCCGACTACTGATGTAACAAAACAGGTATACTAGGTGAAGGAAACGACTGCATACGCGTTCATATCTCCTGCACAAAGGATAGCATCGGCCTCCGTGTGTGTATACTGATCACACTGCTAGAGACGTGGGGAGCCCTCTGCATTGATGGCAGCCATCTACGCATCATGTGAGGGCCTTTAGATCGAAATCAAGAGAGAGACTTTCAGGAAGACACGGTGCGCAGCAGCTTGAATGATTGATGCAGGAACGTTGCTGGAATCGATGTAAATCGAGCTGCCCAAGACGAATGATGCTGGAATCGATGTAAATCGAGCTGCCCAAGATGAACGCTACTGGAATCTATGTAAATCGAGCTGCCCAAGATGAACGATGCTGGAATCGCTGTAAATCGAGCTGCCCAAGATGAACAATGCTGGAATCGGTGTAAATCGAGCTGCCCAAGATGAACAATGCTGGAATCTATGTAAATCGAGCAGACATGGATGCAGACAATGACTCATCGGTTGCAACAGGATCCTTACTTTGCACGAGGGCTTCTTTGTCATCTGCACAGCTGACCCAGAAAGTGCTCGGAACGATGAAGTGGGATCGTGTACGACAGATAGGACACGATCGCGTCACCTGCGGCTCATAGTCCCGCTCCCCGGCCCCACCTCTGATGACGGGTACTGAGCACAGCAACGTTGAGTGAGACACGCATCTGTGCAAACGATGAGCCCAAAAGCCCACCACCACCGCGAGAGCGCCGGAGGTAGGTGAGGAACGTCTGCATACCTCCTCAGCCGAATTTGTAGTGGCCCCAGCTCGCCACCCTCGGATGCAGCCCTGCACACACCAGGCGGCGTGAGGCAGGCCAACCATAGACAACCAGGGGATGCGAGAAGCATGCGGAAAGAGGGTGGGCTCGTGTCATGATACCACACAGACACCCCAGACAAAAAAAGCAGAAGATGGGCTCTGCGATCAGAGCCCATGTAATGGTGCACTGTGGGCCACCCACAGAGAGAACCCATGGCGGTTCTCAGGCCTAGGCCGCGCTGAAAGGGAACACCAGCTGCAGTGCACATGCACACCACAATATCCCCGAGCTGTCCTGGGTGTCAGAAAAACAATCTCTCTAGAGATTTTGCGGACCTGGCGTGAGGCACACCTGGCGCGAGGCGGACCCTGCGTGAGGCGGATCCGGCGCGAGGCAGACCCGGCGCAAGGCACACCCGGCGCGAGGCGGACCCGGCGCGAAGCGGACCTGGCGTGAGGCGGACCCAGCGTGAGGCGGACCCGGCGCGAGGCGCATGCGGCGTGAGGCGGATCCGGCGCGAGGCACATCCGGCGAAAGGCACACCCGTCACGAAGCGGACGTGAGGCGGACCTGTCGTGAGGCGAACCCGGCGTGAGTCGGACCCGGCGCGAGGCAGGGACCCGGGCGTGAGTGCACAGTGGGGCCACAGCGCGAGGCGGACCCGGCGCGGCGCATCCGTAAGGCATGCAGGCGCAGGCAGACCCGGGCGCAAGGCGGAGAACGGCGTAAGGCGGACCTGGCGGCGGACAGCGCGAGCAGACCGCGCGACATCCGGCGTGAGGCGGACCCGGTGAGGCACATCCGGCGCAAGGCGGGCCCGCGAGGCGTACGGCGTAAGGCGGACCCAGCGCAGCGGGGACCCGGCGTGAGGTGCATCCGGCGCGGCGGACTCGCGAGGTGCATCCGGCGTGAGGCGGACCCGGCGTGAGGCACATCCGGCGCGAGGCGGACCCGGCGCGAGGTGGACCCGGCGCAAGGTGCATCCGGCGCGAGGCGGACACGGCGCGAGGCGCATCCGGCGTGAGGCAGACCTGGCGCGAGGCAGACTCGGCGCGAGGCGGACCCGGTGCGAGGCGGACCCGGCGTGTGACATATATCGCACTCACTCAACGCCGACAAACTCCAGCCCGCCATCATCCCAGCGGATGCGAAAAGCATTTCAGAAGAGGGCGGACCGTGACAAGATACCACCGGCATCGACACATCTGAAATCGAATGCAAAGCAGCATTAATGATAGGATGTGCCGATCACTGCCAAACATGTGATATTGCATGTTGGTCCCGGGAACTATGGAGTATTCCCCAACAAGATCTTTGCATTTGCACCCATATCGTTTGTGGTCTGTCACACGCCCACACGATTGCCACTGCGGAGAGCGCGGGTCGGCAAAACTCCTGCGCACCCCTGGCGGTGGTTTCGCTGAAGGACAGAACTTGCAGTGGGCAGCACTAGCATGGTTCATCACGCTGCTCTCCGAGCTGCTTGCTTTGTGAGAGGGTTTGTCCTAATCCGTGATCAGTGATGGCCTGTACCCAGACTTGGGCATGCAGCGCGCCCCGGGATGCAGGCGCACCCGGCAGTTTGCATGGGGGACCAGAATGGGGCGTGCGCCCAGGCAGAGACCAGGCTTGCATGAGGGGGCGGTCTGTGGGGCATGGCACGGTGCAGCTCCCACCAGGCAGAAGGAGTGATCGCAGGCAGTGAGGATGCCGAATCGACGATCGGCTTTCCTCTCCTTACCCATCACCTGAGCGCGTACACCCATCTCCATTATGCCGAAAGGTTTCTCAACCAATCACAGTCCCATGGCTACGCTGTGATAGAGGGGTGCAGGTAGCGAGCGCCGCAAAGCACCGTTTGACAGGACATGCACCACGCCCGTGCCCAAAGTTCGAAAGCGAGCCGGCAGAGCCTTCCAGCCCCGCGGCTCCACAGACAACCGGCAGAGCCTTCCAGCCCCGCGGCTCCACAGACAGCCGGCAGAGCCTTCCAGCCCCGCGGCACCTCTCAGCACTGCAAAGCACGGGAGGGTCCATGATATTGAGCGGTTCCCTAGTCAGGACGCACCTGCTCCAGGCAGATGCCGCACTCCACGTCAGCGCTGGAGCGTCGTAATGCCTCGTCCTTATCCTTCTTTGCCCGCTCCTCCGCGCAGCGCTGAGCGTGCTTTGCACTCTCTTCAGGCCTGCGCCTTGCCCCAGCCCCGCTCAGCTCTACCATCCTCCAATCATATGGTACGTCTGCGGCCTTGCAATGCTGCAGCTGTCGCACACGGGCCGCCCTGTGCATTCCCATGGCTGTCACATGCCAGCCGCCCTATGCGATGCTGCGACTATCCCGGCCTGTATGAGTTTCTTGTGGGGACATCCTCCCGGCGCAGCCAGCTCCCTGCAGATGCCTGAGTCACCCTCACAGCTTACACGTGTCCAAGCTCCATGGCAGCTTACATGTGCACAAGCTCTATGGCAGGGTGGGCCTTGAGCTTCTGGCAGGTGGAAGAACATGTGCACAAGCTCTATGGCAGGGGCGGGCCTTGAGCTTCTGGCAGGTGGAAGAACATGTGCACAAGCTCCATGGCAGGGGCGGGCCTTGGGGTTCTGGCAGGTGCGAACATGTGCATCAGCTCCATGGCAGGGCGGTCTTGGGGTTCTGCAAGTGAGAGCATGTGCACAAGCTCTATGGCAGGGCGGAACTTGAGCTTCTGGCAGTGAACATGTGCACAAGCTCCGTGGCAGGGCGTCTTGGGCTTCTGGCAGGTGCGCAGAACATGTGCAAGCTCTATGGCAGGGCGGAACTTGAGCTTCTGGCAGGTGCGAGAACATGTGCATCAGCTCCATGGCAGGGGCGGGCCTTGGCTTCTGGCAGGTGCGTAGAACATGTGCACCAGCTCTATGGCAGGGCGGGCCTTGAGCTTCTGGTGCGAGAACATGTGCACAAGCCTATGGCAGGGCGGAATCTCTGAGCTTCTGGCAGGTGCGAGAACATGTGCACAAGCTCCGTGGCAGGGGCGGGCCTTGGGCTTCTGGCAGGTGCGAGAACATGTGCACAAGCTCCATGGCAGGGCGGAACTTGAGCTTCTGGCAGGTGCGTGCGCATGGACATACCTGTACGGATGCAAGCACCACTTGCCACAACTGGAGCAAAGCTGTTCAGGGCATGCCCGTTGTCGCCCACACTCCCTCTCACTTACGTGCTGTATTCGTTCCGAGGAGTCACAATACTGTCACGCAAGCGAGGCCTCACGAATGACGTGAAGGGGCGCCAATCCGTGAGCGACAAATTAAAAAAACTCACAGCGAGGTTCAACACAGAGCAGACAGTTTGAACGCGGCCACCAGACTGGCAGGGCGCCACGAGGCAAAGAAGCGCCGGCCCTAGACTGGCAGAGCTGCAGAAGGCAAAAGAAGCCGGTCACCAGACTGGCAGAGCGCCACGAGGCAAAGAAGCCGGCCACCAGACTGGCAGGGCGCCGCAAGGCAGCAGAAGCCGGCCACCAGACTGGCAGGGCGCCATGAGGCAGCAGAAGCCGGCCACCAGACTGGCAGGGCCACAAGGCAAAGAAGCCGGCCACCAGACTGGCAGGGCGCCGCAAAAGCAAAAGAAGCCGGCCACCAGACTGGCAGGGCGCCACAAGGCAAAGAAGCCGGCCACCAGACTGGCAGGGCGCCACGAGGCAAAGAAGCCGGCCAACAGACTGGCAGGCGCCGCGAGGCAAAGAAGCCGGCCACCAGATTGGCAGGGCGCCACGAGGCAAAGAAGCCGGCCACCAGACTGGCAGGGCGCGCCACGGAGGTCAGGTTGCCACCAGACTGGCAGGGCGCCACGAGGCAAAGAAGCCGGCCATATTCTATTCCAAGAAAGCATACTTTTGTTTATGTTTGAAATCGAGCAGCAATGGGCGTATATGCCACAGTGCTCACGACGAGATAGCATCCCTGTCCGCGGAGCACGACATCAGAACCCTGGCACCGTAGGCGCGTTAACTGAGTATGACCTGGTTCGCAGCACAATACGCCAGCACACTCACAGCGTGTGGGCAGAGGCTTGCGCACAGCGCAGACGGAAGGTATCTTGGTAGCACCTGCCAGGAGCAATGCCAGAATCGCATGCAAGCACCCACCTCGCCGTGAAGGTATGGGCATGTAGCTCCACGAGCGCAGAAGCCCTTCATAGCCATCGAGCACAGCGGCTGCTTCGCCCAGTAACCGACGTCCACCTCGGGTTCCTCTGGCACCTCGCCTGCGTCAAGACCGGGCGAGCAGGCTCACGACAACCACGGGCTCCACCCGCGTGGGTATCTGGGCCCATCCTATCCCAAACCCTGATCTATCGGGAGAGTGGGCATCACTCCCACTGCGAAGGACTCAGTGATCTTACACTCAACCTATTTACTTCCCGTGTTGTATCGGCACATTCGACTCTCAACTCACACGTGCAGGTAGCGCCAGCGGGAGACCCCCCTCCGTTTTGTAGGTAGCGCCAGCGGGAGACCCCCCTCCGTTTTGTAGGTAGCGCCAGCGGGAGACCCCCCTCCGTTTTGTCCTGCCGTATCTCTTTTCCCCCGCCCATCGGTGGTGGAGGGAGTGTCACGTCTGCAGCGAATCCCATAGCCCTACACCCTGATTCTCGAACACAGGTAAGACCGCCCCACTGTCAACCTGGCTTACCATAAGATCACACCCATCGGCATGGGTGGCAGGAACCCTTTTGTGTCCAGCCACCTTGACCTACCCCTACCCCCTCGGGAAAGGAGGGAAGACCCTACTGTGTCCAGCCCCCTTGACCTATCCATACCCCCTTGGCACGGGAGGCAGGTCCCTATTGTGTCTAGCCCCCTTGCCAAAAACCCAGATTTCTCAGCACTTCCAGCCACTTGAACAGGACGTGCACACACCGGACATCGTAAGGAAGCTCCAACGTTTCGAGTTATGAGCACGTACGATTGAAGCTGTCATTCGTTCGGGAAAAGCGGTATAACGCATTTCTGTGACATTCCAGTGACTAAACAGTGATAACCGAGTGCGGCGCACATGTGTGAAAGATCAGAAGGCGCGCGGGAGGCGGGAGTTGCGCGGAGGAGGCGAGCGCGAGGCGGGTGCTCACCCCAGCCAAGCTCGTCGTCGAAGTTCTCAGGCAGTCGCACTTCGTCAATCGAAGTTCTTTGTCCCTCGGGGTTGATCAATTCAGCCCACGACTTGGCCGGAGGAGGCGGGCATGGGGCGTGCTAGCTGATGGCCGGACTGCAGAAGCCTGGGCTCGCAAGGGGGGGGGGTGGCGACGCGGCTGCTGCCGAGGCTGGGCTCACAGCTGCGGTACCTATTGTAAGAGCGGAACAAGTGAGCACAGAGAAGTGTCACCAGTTACTGAGAAAGAGGTCTACGGGCAAGAGCTGGCGAACATGTCATGATAGCAAGGAGTGGAAACCGGTTGCACAAAAGCGCGCGAAACGAACTTCTCTTGCTAGTGCTAAGACGTGCTGAGATGGTGAAGCCGGGAGATTGGAAGAAAACCTAGTTTCGTACAACACATAACTCGTCTTGACACCTCAAACGCGCTTTGATAATATGTCAAGCACGATATTTTACGTATGCATGATATGGGCAATAATGCCGAAAGTCGGTTGGCGATATTCCACGTGTCGTAAGGTGCAGACAAGGATACAGTACTGGAAACAAATTGAAACTGTACCAGGTGAGAACCACGACGTCGGACCACAACTATCCCAGAAAATAACAGCGATTTATTGCTTAGCAGATGTGGCTTGATAACGACTCGCTCAACAGCGCGCCGCTGACAAAAATGAAAAACGAAAGTTAACTCAAGAAGTACCTTGCGGTGATGGTCGTGAGGCAACCGGAATATTGCGAAATCCGACCGGCGACGAAGGAGAACCCACGGTTGCCCTGTCTGGGCGCGTGTGGTTGTAACGGCATCGATTTCCATAACCACAAGACCCGAGGAGATAAAACTTACAAACCTGATAGGATCCCATGAACTCTCGTCAGCCCATATAGATCACGGTCTTTGCAGAGTGCAAAGTCTCAACACAGTGAAGCACTTAGGTTAACACACTCGGGCGTCGCCGTGGGTGACTTTCGCTCCGTGTGCCACTTACAGATACCAACACACAACACATACCAGCCACCCGGGAGCGCTGAATATGCGTACATTTCCTACTGGAATGATTACTAGTGATTCCTGACGTATTCCCGGGGAACTTTCGATCACACATCTGAGAGGTGGCCAACTAGCGATGGTTGAACATGCGCACGAGGGCGTTGAGAGCAACACCCGTTCAGCTCACTCAAAGAGATCGCCGCAAAACAGCTTCGAAAAACAAATTCCTATCTCGACATCTTTTCTTTTCGAGGCATGGTATGAATAAGCTTCGGTTCATAACAAAACAACACGCCACGGAAAACCGAATGCACCTGACTCATTGGATCGTTCCAGTCGTGCGAAAAGGGGCAAGCATCGCCCTTGCGACACGCGCCAGAAGCATAATACTTGCATAAAATTCTGAAAAGTTAACGCAGGAAACTGTAAGTTTGGGTTTCAGTTTCAACTAAGGAAAAAACAAACGAGATTAGTTAGGGCGCAGCACTCGTCCTTTTCTCAACGCTCTTAAGGGTTCCGACCTGTTTGTCATGGTGCTTTTGTTAGGTCATTTCAGTCCATACTACGCACAGAATAATGTAGCCCTATTGCGAAGACCGAATCGTTGTTTGCTGTGGAGGGGAAGAGAATGTGTGACACTGTTTCGCTCGTAACGACCCAGTTTTTTCAGAACCATCCCATAATCCAGCCTGACGGGAGCCTCAAGTACAGTTGCAACACATGTAGATGTGGACACACGTTCGATTGCAAATTCTAGGGCTATAATAATGTAGTAAAAGCATTCGCAATTGGAATGAGGAATCGCAATTATTGTGAATATTGGTGGCACAACTGTTGATCGCCGACTTTCCTTCCGTCATCGGTGATGACCGTCATTCAGGAGGCGGATCGTACGGCAATTTGTCTCCAATTTTAAGACTGTATTTGTAGTGTAACTGACTGACAAGCCGATATAATCGCACACCATATCTGAGGACTGTGAGCTTCTGTGTTTGCCTCAAATCGCCTTCTTGCCGTTCAGATCAACGAGTTCACCAGTCGTCAAAAGTGCCGCCTTATCTTGCAGTGCATGCCGCTTTCGACCACCGCGCGGCATGCGCCGGGATACGGCGACATACAATACCCACCAATTAGGACCTTGCACGTCGACATATGGTGTCCGAATTCCCCCGGAGGTCACCGACACTTAGGACTGCGGGGGTCACCGGCTAAGCGGATGCGGATGCCGCGGCCTCTGAAAATCAGTGAACAACAACACATCATGGGAAATTCGGACACTATAGGTAGTTTTAAAAAGGCATATAATATAGAGGACTTATGTATTCCTTTCGGACACTCCTGCGGTGTCCGGACAGTCGCTTTCCAACATCCGGTAGGGTAGGATGCCGCCATCGGGTTTGGGTTTGCGGAGAGCGCTGAAATCTGCAGCCACGTTCGCGTTTCACCCGGTTGAACTTATCTGGAACTTATCGAGTTATCGTATGACTTGCACTATGCTTGCTTAACGGGCGTTAATTATTAAGCAAGCACGGCCGACTATGGTCGCGTCAAGGAATGTTGACAGGAACGGTGATACATATATATGTAATTGACGAAGTCGGATATATATATGATAAGGGCTGAGCTATGTGAGCCCTATTATAATATTCAATATTATCAATAATCACTGTGCAGTTGAACAGCATACACAAGTGAACGTATATGCGGGTTTGTGAGTGCAGTTTCTGAATCCAGAGCTGCTGAAGCACAACGCTTCCTCACTTAAGTACCTACGTCTCCCATCATCTTAGATGGTACCGCCATTGGGTTGTGAACCCGAGACGTAGGTTGAACGACCAGCATTGTGTAAACGACTAGTTCGTTCATGCTGCGCATGCATGTTCCGTGCATGCTAAAGCGAAAGATGGTTCTTGAAGAATCGACAAGATGTATCTTTGCTTTGTCATCTTCGAGTTCGGAGTACGAACTCTCGATGACAGGGATGCCTGATGATATGACATAATCATCTGGCGACATGTACAGTCATCGTCGACCGTACTGACGACTGTCATAAATGTATGACGCGACTCGACCTGTACAGTCATGATCGACCATACTGTCGACTGTCATAATAATATATGACATGACCGACTGTCATAATAATATATGACATGACATGACATGGTATGACATGTATGACACGTATGACACGTATGACATGTATGACACATATGTCATCGGTCATAACCCTGACAGATCTCCCCTCTTAAGAGAGTTGTGACCTCACAACGGGCATACCTTTGTATATGTCTTTGATGTCTTTGTTGTTGTCGCTTCTTGCTGGTACCAGTCTTCTTACACCGATTTGAGGCGTCCCTCATGGTGTTTTTAGGTTATTGGGGGGAACTGAGTCCACTTTAGTCCCTCACCTTAGGCATTTAGCCATACAGTCCTTAGGATGTAGCCCACCTTTCCGGAAATCGTATCGTTGAGTGACGTTCCAAGGTTCAATGAAGAGCGTTTTCGCGATACAATCCTACGCTGGATTACTGATTGATCCACACGTTATCATGTATGTGCTAGACGATTCAAAGCATCCGAAGTCTACGTTACGGATTATTTGCGCTAGCCGTCGTCGCTTTGCGCGATCGATGATCCCACGATTTAACAATTTATAATCGAACGATTCTCGGCCTGATATAGTGCACCCAACCCTTCCTCCCCTCCTGAAGCTACTATGGAGGTTCACAGGTAGCGATGGGGAGCCCGATTTTTGGGGCTTGTTTTAATGCAAACGGAGAAGGCCCTGCTTACGAGATATCGGAGGGTCTTTATAAGTCCACTTTAAATCCTCACCCGTCTGCCAAACTCCTTTTATGGTCCAGTACGCACGCTTTGACGAACATCTGTCGCGATGAGTGAGAATGGATTCGCCACGTACTAATGTGAAATTCGTTTTAGTTATGTGTGTCAAGCATAACTCAGGATCACAACTCCGTCCACCTCAGTTATCCGGTAGCGCGGATTTACTGGCCACAGAATCCGATGACAAACCACGGTCTTGGCAAAGGTAGCATTTAGCAGTTTTTATTTATCCACAGATATGATATTTCGCATGTGTGCGTATCTGTGCAAGGGTATGATTTTGAACAAGGCTCACTACACCTTTAGCAAGGAAGGATCAATTCCTGCTCCTGTCATATCAATTTGATGCAGGGTAAAAATGTTAGGGATATAACCCTGCAGTTCTCGGGTTGCAGCCCATTGCACCGAAGGTGCATCGCAGTCTTTGGGATGCAGCCCTGCAGTTCTTGGGATGCAGCCCTGATATATATATGTGACCGATGGACGAAAACCTCTTGGGTACATGTTTCCATGGCCTGATTTTTATATGGTCGGCAATTTTTGGCAAAAGTCATTGGCTATCAGCTTTTGACTCAGAAGCCACAATGTTATAGAAGCTGCGACCTATTGTGATCATATGCGGCAGTTATGCCTTCAGCATACATAGACAATATGATTATGTGGAACTTATAATCCCACTTAAGTTGCATCATGATAAATTTTTCCAGGTGTTAACAAGTGTTCAAGATTTGATAAGGGGTTGACGCCCCACAAGCCAAAGGTCACTGTCTCATAAGGCTCGCCTCAAGTGTGCGGCTTTGAGGATTAGTGTCCTGGCGAGGCACAGTCATGATGCTTCCTAGTCCAAAGAGTTGGAAATGAGAATGCTCAAGATATCCGAAGACAGGAAAGCTTTTGGTTGGCCAGTGTTACTGTCAAGATGCTTAACCTTGATGGAATGGCATTCGGATACAAACTGTGCAACCATGCATGCGACTTATGCATTGGTGTATGACTTTGATGAATTGTTTCTTGTCATGAACCTGGAAGGAATGACGGGCAAATAGCTAGAGTGGCGGATTTACTCACTCGGCTTTGCTGTTTATGGAATTCGATGCCTGATGGCACAACTGGCAATCCTTTGCTCAGATGCTTTCCTTAAGACATTGGCAACAACTTGTGTGCCAGCTTCTCTAGATTTGGGGAGAAACCATGGATCAACAATTTATCAATCAAAACACATGTATCAAGGTTGAATCATCGAATCCTTCAACTCTTGAATTTCGACAATCAGCATCTCAGGCTGTTGACGTCAAAGTGATGGTCGTAAGCTTACAATATAGCTTATTCGCATTTGAAAAACCATCGTTCTCCTATGTCAGTGCCCTTCATATAATATGATAGAGCCGGAGAAATATGCATCTATGATTTCTTCATAATGAACTTTATGCATGTGTCAATAAGTCAAATAAGACTTCATTTGATGTTTCAATCGGCATGATGTACCGTGTTATCAACTTTATGGCTGCTACATACAGATGTTGGAACTTTTTATAAGATTTTTTAATTTTCCAAGCAAAATCACAATGATGTAAATCAATTTGTGGCAGCTGTATGAAAATGAATGAATCTATACCTTCCTTCCCTCGCAAAAAGAGGTGTATCAAACCAATCAGATGGTGATGGAGGATGTTATTTAATCATTATGTTATGTGAAAAATGATTTGATAGAGAATCAGACTGAGATTACTCATCGAATGCTTTAGAGGTAACAATGTCAATCTGAACATTGATTCTCTCTACGTCATATTGGCGATATGCCTGTCGATTTTAAATGTGGCAAATGCCAGATGATGTCAAATGCAGTTGTTGGTTTTCAGTTCACATATATTTGTCAGTTCAGGATCACTATAGTGTACCCAACTTAGACAATGGTTCTGGAAAATGATTGTCATGATGAACAAAGAAATCGGTGATGGTATCGAAGTTAACTTTGGTATCGAAGCTAATGGTTGACTCTCCATTAAAGAAGTGTCCGTAATGACAACTTACTACGAGTTGCATTTTCGTAGTTGATGGATGGCTGAAATGGACAACCATGTTCTATTCATAAGGTATGACATGGCATTGCCTAGTGATATGTGATGATCACTTATCTCAATGGTGCCCATTTATTTTTGAGCAAACATTATTCAGAGACTTGTTATGATAAAGAAGTATGAATGATGGATGTGTCATTTCAATCCGTTAGAATTGTGACTTGTTGATGACTATAAAATTTCTGTCACTTTCCAGAATGAGGATGAACTGCGCTTGGAAACCAGCTGTAGATTGCGGTGGTCTGGCTTTTCCCAAAACTTCGTGGCCTAATGGTCGAGGCAACAAGTTTCTAAACATTCCAGAATGAACTTTCAGAGAGTCATGATTCTTTAATGAAGCATGCGTGTCTTATGTGTTGGAATGATGTGAACCACAAGTATGATGTCAATCTATATGTGGATGGTTTATACCATTGTATGCTATTCCACAAAATAAGTAATGATGTCAGAGTAAAAGCTTTGGACAATTGCAACTCAGTACAAATTTGAGTGCATTCAAGTCCACTTAAATGTTCAGAATCTGAATCTAATGTGCTTTCTATATGTACAGGATAGAATATATTTTCTATGTGATTCTGGATTCAGGAATTAGAGTCAATGAAAAGCTCCTTTCCTATTTCAGAGGATGAAACCTTTATTCTTTAGGTGCAATACCTTATCTTACAAGTTTCAATCGATTTTTTCAAATATGTCACTTATGGTGATCAGACTGGTCAATTTTACAGCATAACCATTCCCCTCGGTGAAGGAGATGACTCCCATCATAGGGTGGTATTTTGGCTGTTTTCTTGACACATGGAAAACATGAGTAACTCTTGGACAATGTTGGGATAAACATCTTAGATTAGCTGTGCTTGATCGCTCTATGCCCAAGAATGACCGAAGAGATTGCTTGCCATTTTTCAGCCATATAGCGTGGAGGCTGCTTAAGAACGGTTGGGTCATAAGCTAAATAGCTATGTCAGCTATGTCGGAGGCTGAATAGCCATGATTGCACAGACTCTGTCTTTCATGATGAATCGAGACCTTTGAGAAATGGTGTCTAAAAAATTCAATTGACAACAACTCAACCTTTTGGTATAATGTAGAGCTGATAATCTTTGTTGCACTTCAATTGTTTATTGTGCACCAATGAAATGCCTCGTGATATATAATCTCACAGAATAGGCATTGCTCAATGGCGATATGATCAGATATGTAATGATCAATGAAGACAAGATGATTGGTATGGCTCATTCAGTAGGCATAATTACCTCAAAGAGATGCCAATACACGGATACATATCAAGACATAAGGGCAATAGGCTTATTGTATAGCCTTCAAGGTAGCTAGCATTTATGCTGCATTGGTCAGCTCAGTGGCTTTGACCTTTTTAGGTGTTGTACTCAGGCTGTAGCCTGCATATTGCATTGAGTACTCTTGACACCTTTAATGATACAATCAGATGATATGTATGAAATATCAAGAATGGTTGCCCTTTTTCAATGATCATTGGTGGCAGAGGCTATAGTGCTTGCACCGTGTCAGTATACAATTCTAGTCTGGATACATACTAGACTGAATGTATACAATGTCTGGGTCTTCAGAATCAAGCTCATATGTATGTCATGGCTGATGTATGTGTCAACTTAATGGAGTTCTGTATGGTTTGACTGTATACAGTCAGGCTTACCAAAACAAAACAATGATGCAACTGACTTGTTTTATTATTTGTCTTTATTATTTATTTGGTTTTTAGTTGTATTTCTAGCTTACCTTCTTCCCCCCTCAAGGAAGTGTATTGCTAGGCGGTTGTCAAGCGCCGTTCAAATACAACAGAGGTCCGACCTCTATGTGATGACGTGGAAGCTTTCTATGAAGCTGGATAGCAGTTCTCGGGTTGCAGCCCATTGCACCAAAGGTACATTGCAGTTATTGGGATGCAGCCCGAATCCACGTCATCAGCGTGGGTCATATAATGCCCAAGCATGTGGTGTATATATATAACACTACCCTTCAGCGGCGAAGTGGTTTGCTATTACCATCATCGTATGCTGTGGGATATCAAATATATGATCAGAGAGCATGGATATATATATATATGTACCATGTTTGTCAATATCGGAGAGACTATGTCTTCTTTAAAATCCTCATGACTATATGTATAATGGTTCTGATGTCAACACCTTCTCTCTGAGTGATTTATTAATTTCAGATGTAATGTCGTGGCATGAAATATGTCCACGTCATTGGCATGAGTCATGTTGTGTCCATGCATACACGATCTTAGCGCAAGTCACAATACAGTGCCCGAGCATACGCGATTTTAACGTAGGCCACATTGTGCCTCCATTTATTACATCTGAGAATATATGTTACCCATCATTGTGAGTATAGACAGCATTGTGCTGATTGCAATGCTTTCTCTGGTGACTTTTATATCACAGATTATACCAATGTGGTGATCAGTCCAGTGCAATATTTTGTCACCGGAATGTACAGGGATTGTGAATGATTGCAATCCAGCCGGAGGAATAATCTCAACAGCTATTCTGTATTAATGAATGCATCGGAGTTATACTCATTTCGATGATTCGAAACCCATGTCATTTGTGATAATGACAACTCATATGAATATATAGGGTTTTTATTAGAATGCTTTTATGTGATGTCAATATATTATGAACAATTCACTTGCATCTGAGGACAACGGAGTTACGCTTAGAAGGTCTTAAATGGTGGTCTCCCAACAGTTATCAGCTGTTATTCTGGTGCCACATTCTGCCTTCTGCACTGGGACTATATCATCCAGTCTTACAACGATGCACTTGTCCTTCCCACTCTTATGTACGGCTATAGTGCCAAAGTGTATCAGGTGGGACATATACATACATATATATATTATATAACTATCATCTTCTGATCCAGGAAATGCAATTAAGCATGGTATCAGGTTGTATGTTATGTATATAGTTCAGCATTTCAAACTTACTCGAGAATGTAAATGCTGAGCAAAAGTCAACTTATAGTTATTGGGATATAATTTCCCATCCGAGTTTACACTTTATTAGTGATGGTGGATTCAACGTTGTACAGATTTCAACGTTATTTGTGGATGCAGTGATTTTATCAAAAGCAATCCATCAGAAATTACCAGATCGGAATATAAAATGGATATATGTGTAATCCTATCCACCTTCTTCCCCCCTTGAGGAAGTGTAAACTCATAGGCAGTCAGCTGCTTATATATTCCATAGCATATAGCATATAGCTTATAGCTTACAGTTTTAGGGTTGTTGCCCAACAGTTCTTGGGTTGTTGCCCGTAGCATTATCATGTCTGTGCTGATTCAGCATGATATAACAATGCCAAAAAACGAAGTTTTTCGAAATAAATGTGGCATTTTAGAGCATATATCGTTACAGTGGCCCTGTTACTCTATACATTGTTTAGGGTGTTACTCGATATCAGTAACCCTAATACAGGTAAAAAATAAGCAGTATAACGTTTTTGCAAAGATTTTTAAGCAAAACTGCATTTAATAACCACATAAACGTAAAGTGTTTTTTAGGAGGTAGGTTACACTCCTGTTACACACATTTAATTTTAGGGTTGTTACAGGGCGTTACACATGCTGCATAAATCAGGGATTGACATTTGATATATAAACATTCATTTTATCGAAAAAAATCAATCCGAAATTTTCAAAATGTATCTTACATACAGCATTTTGACCGATTTATTGCTACAGCCAATGATACACCCCTATATAAACAACACCTAATATCTAGGGTGTTACATGAGATATGACATGTGTCATTATGATTTCCTGATACCTTGATAGGTATAAAATCATAATTTCACATAAAATGGGCACACATTTTTCGTTTTGAAATCATGCGTGGAGCATTTTCACCCATTTTACAGCTTTTTTAGCCGTATATATATATATATATATCATATCTCAGTGTGTGTGTGAGTTGCAAGCTAAACAAATGCTGCAACATTCTTCACGTTTGCACATGATAATTTTCATGGCACAATAGTGAATATATCAAAAATTCAACATGTATGGTGAACATGAAATATGGGTTTTTCTGATTGAAACCCATGCAGGCAATTGCACTCTCTGGTGACATAAAGATAAATCAACTGCAAGTGGATTCACAGTTGTGTCAGATCCTAAGATATATTTGAATGTACACAACGAGTATATCAAGTGATATCTTTGTGTTCAAATACATCTGGACACTGCTAGATATAATCTGAGCAGTATTTACACAACACCATGTTTGTGTGTGTATGTCCAAAACCTTTGTCAGTTCATTTATGGTTGCTGATCTGATTTGGTACATGCATGTGAGTGATCAGTTCTGCATCAACTGTCATAATGCAATGTAGATTTTGATGTTGCTCCAGCGATAGTAAATATGGCATGGGCAGTGCTCAGCAGTTACCAGCTGCATATTGAGCACTGATACTGCCTTCGGGTCTGGAGATATTCTCCATCCAGCCCTTCAGCATGTTGTTTGATCCTGTCCCATATCTATCGCCATCACTTGACATCCAGCTCGCACATGTGTTAGCTGGATGGTACTATGTATTATGTGTTAATATGATATTTGACCACTACACTTTCAAGTCAGTGTGTTGTCAACTTACATAGTAGTGTCAGTGACTTAATATTGTGCATGTACTTACTGATTGAGTACACTTAAGTAAATTGATATAGATTAATCATACAAGTTAGTCTGTATACCACTGGACAGCATATAGCAAGTATGATGCATATCAATATATAGTTAGTATACTGTTGTAATCATGTACATCTCATCATAGTGGATGATGAGTTGAATGGTATATTTTCACAAGTGGCTCCGGTGTGTATTCCATCTTGATCAACAGGAGAACAGTTATTCCATCCCAAATCCTCCGTCAGGAATAACTGAGATAATTCTTGTCTTCATGACCAAGATTGGCACCTTATACCAATTGGATTTCAATTATAGCCTATACTTGCAATGCAGGTATGCTAAATGGTATATTGATGCAAAATCTAGCATGTATGTGAGATATGCATGTTGCAGTGTAGTATAGTTGTATTGCTGGATAAACCCCCGGTTCCATGGGGTACAAGCCCATGGTCGGTTAGGCGCGGACAGACAGCCATCAAATCGATCAACAGAACTAAATGATGGTTTCAAGATAAGTCCTTACTTTTTAATCCTTTGCAAATACATCTATGTTACACTGTTGGTATATGCATGTATGCCAGCCGTTATCGTGATCAGGCTGTATATATGTGTGCATGAATGCTAAGTTCATGTGACCAAACTGATTATTATCACAGTGTGATTAAATGCACAAGTTACAGTATGTATATCAAGTTGCAGTATGTGATAGTGATGATGACCTGTGATTAGTGGCATAAGTGTGATAACTTGTCACTCACTGTCAGCATGTTATTATAATAATGGCAGTATGGTATAGTGATGCATGGTGTATACCACAGTATGTGTGTGAAATGATGATGACATTGCACACTATTTTTGCACAGCATATGTGTGTATACTGATGATTGGTATAGCACACATTATTACTGCGCAGCATCATATGTCCATCTGGTGCAAAATTGTGCGTCCAACTGCAAAGTAATGTATGTCCATCTGCGAGTTATTGTATGTACATCGTGATTGCATACTATGTCTGCGCGTAGCACATATTGTATGTCGCGCTGCATGTAGATGCACCACAAATCATGCGTCCACAAATCATGCGTCCCTGCATAAGATAAATTCATCGCAGGTGTGCGTCGCACTGAACGAGCTAAAATCATCGTACGGGCGCGTCGCACTGAACGATTCGTGCGGAACATTTGCGAACATCGCTGTCGCACATCTTTTTCGCACATTATGAATGTGTATGTCGCTGTCGCCGGTGTTTGTCGCATAGTACGAATGCGATTGCGCTGCAAGTAACTTATACATTAGGGCACGCTGATGATTGCGAACAGTGTGACGCTGACATGCATGCTGTAAGCTGCGATCCATTTCTGCGAAAATATACGATCATCGCACATGCTGTCAAATGAGAATTAATCCATCGCGCATCACATGTATGCATACAGCGCCGATGACATTCTGAACGGATAATTATTCCGCCGATGATTGCGCTTTCGCGTCGCTTCTGCGAACATATGTAAACCTGCGAATCATGTATGCGAGTTCATCATTATTGCTGCGCGCATATGTGCCATTTGCACACCTTCGCGCGCTGTTATCTCTGACGGTGTATATGTGAACAATTGTGATTCTGACGATGTCTCCTCGCGCACTCTCTTCGCTTTTGCAGCGGTATGTGCAGTATATCAAATATTCGTATTTATCCGACTGCGTCGCCAAATATGCTTTGCGCTCCGCAACCTGTAAACACAAAATTATCGATATCTACGCGCTGCACTCACACTAGAGTTCTCGTTCTCGCCTTGACGAGAGAATACCACTGATAAGGGCTGAGCTATGCGAGCCCTGTTATAATATTCAATATTATCAATAATCACTGTGCAGTTGAACAGCATACACAAGTGAACAATATAGCGGGTTGCGAGTGCAGTTTCTGAATCCAGAGCTGCTGAAGCACAACGCTTCCTCACTTAAGTACCTACGTCTCCCATCATCTTAGATGGTACCGCCATTGGGTTGTGAACCCGAGACGTAGGTTGAACGACCAGCATTGTGTAAACGACTAGTTCGTTCATGCTGCGCATGCATGTTCCGTGCATGCTAAAGCGAAAGATGGTTCTTGAAGAATCGACAAAATGTATCTTTGCTCTGTCATCTTCGAGTTCGGAGTACGAACTCTCGATGACAGGGATGCCTGATGATGTGACATAATCATCTGGCGACATGTACAGTCATCGTCGACCGTACTGACGACTGTCATAAATGTATGACGCGACTCGACCTGTACAGTCATGATCGACCATACTGTCGACTGTCATAATAATATATGACATGACATGACATGACATGACATGGTATGACATGTATGACACGTATGACACGTATGACATGTATGACACATATGTCATCGGTCATAACCCTGACAATATATATATATATATCACAACAACCTAGATGGCTACTACCCAAATTCATGGTCCTACCACAAGGACCAATGGGCAATTGCGGTTTCGATCACTAAATCGACTACTTGAGGCACAGGCAACATTTGCACATGATATTTATGAGTTAAATGAATTTTATTTCTTATAGCGGCGGCCCCCATGAGACTTTAGGTGTGTGGTTGAACGACACGCTTTAGGAGTGTAATTTCACCAAAAGCTTGAAGAAAATGGTGGTCCTACCACAAGGACCACCGTTATTTTGAGTATTAGGAGTCACATGGGGGGCTCACGGTGATGCTCATGGTTATACATCTTGAGTTTATGACCAAATAAGATAACTGAATCGCTTACTTCGCACCCTCATCATCATTTCCGCTCTATTTCAGCATGGCGCATGTTCAACACAATGCAAATTCCAAATTTAGTGAATTTCGGACTTTAGAAATTGGCATTCATCCATTCTAAAATGTACACGCCAGTCGAAAAGTAAGATATTCGGATGATGTTGGACTTTCAGAAATTCGCAATACATATATACTTGAAGATTTAATGTGCCGCACACACCAACCTTGCGATATATGCCCTCTAGCAAGCAATTATGATGGCTGGCTGGTCAGCTCGCGTGACCACTGTTTTAGGGGGAAACCAACGAGCCAATATATTAGAGGGGAAGCCAACGAGCCAACGAGCCAATATATGCATTCCGACAGGGCCTACCGCCCAAATATGATTCGGACATATGTATAGGTTCAATTTGATGGCATCCGCGCAGGTGTAGTGTTGATATATGATTGGTAAAAAATTATTGAAGATGAGTCACTAATTTGCCACATTTTGAATGTTCCAAAAAATCCGTTTTGAAAAATTTGAGTGTAGAGGTTTGAAATGCGTTCGTCATGGATATATGGGATGGATATAGGCCAAACCAGCGTTCAAATAAATTAATATAGGACCTATATATATACCACCTTTCATTGGTTAGACACCACAAATCACGGGAGATGGCCAATTAAATTATCGGAACAATGGTCCTCGTGGTAGGACCAAATCGTCGATTTGGTCCTACCACAAGGACTGCGGGGCAGTAGCCATAGAACAAAGTTGTACAGCAGGTGCTTCTGGGTTTCACAATGCGAAGATGATTGAATAATATACGGGAGGTGCTTTATGTCAGATATATAGTCGGGTGTGTATATATCGGATAACGGAGAATAAACCCTGAGTTAAGGGTTTCGATCTCGGAACGGTAAAAGTCTCAGATTGATAAAAGAGGTACACATAAATACTAACGGGTGTTTCCCGTCTACTGGTGACGGTCACCCAGCCTACTATAGGAAGTGACAGGTGACAGTCTTTACTGTCGGTGTGTCACATCCAGCACACCACCTAGGGTGGTGACCGGAGCTAGTAGTGAATGAAGCAAACAAACTCCCTACTCAACTTCAGGAGGAAACTAGCACAACTGGGGGCCTGTACTCTTGGTCAGGGCGGTCCCAGGTCACAGCAAGATTGTCAGATACTGCTGTTACTTTGCCAAAACCCTAAACATAGCTCAACTTCATAGAGCTCTTCTGCACATCTAGGAAGCTACACTATAGCTAACTCCCAGGCAGGCACGGCGCGATCAATTCTAGCCACTAGTGGTCTTCGGAGCTGTCTGCCCGGCTCGGAGCAGCGTGACTGTGAAGCAGTTGCCGGCCCCCGGGGCCGGTGATGAATCATTCGTAGAAGAAATTGACGAGTTCTCGATCACGGGAGGCTGCACTGCACCGGGGTGCTGCCAAGTGCTGCCCGACGGTGGAGCCTCGTCATCTGAAGATGAAGCCGGCGACAGCGGAGGGCCGTCCACAAACAACTCGGCAGGCGGTGGCGGCCCGGGATGCCACGGCATCGGAGCCATGTAGAGTCCCTGCCGTCTCTGCTCCCGCCGTTGGCGACGAGGCGGAATAGCACATGGGACGTCATGAACCACGTCAGTTGGCAGGGACTGCCGAGCACCGTCAGAGCCACGTCAGCCGGGACTGCCGAGCCAGTTGACGTAGCACCACCGACCGGTGGACCCGTGCATGTGCGCGCACCGGCACCACCGACACCGGCAACGGCGTGCGGTGCGGCGGTGGCACAAATTACAAAGAGCGCACACACCAAGGAGGAAGTGAGGAGAGACCTCCCGAACCTCGGAATGCCGCTCCCACAGCCGTACTGCGGCCGTGGCAGCTCAACTGAGGCATCTTCGCCGTCGTCGTCGCCCGCGACATAGGTTACGGGCTTGCACTCCACCACGCGCTCCGGCTCCCCAATCGCGGAGAGCAAATTCATGCTCGGGGCCGGCTCGTCGGGCACCAATGCAATCCCCGTGCTCTCAATGAAATCGGCAAACGTGCGGGTGACGGGAGGGCAAAAGGGGTTCGGCGGACCGGTCCACTCCTCCTCGGACTCAACCGACGCGGGCGGGGAGTGCGCGGGCGGCTCCGACACCACCGGCAAGTCGGCAGTGAAGGTGTTGACGTTGAATGTTGTAGTCCCAGCCGTGCGCGCCATCTCGGAGAACTCGGTGACGGCGGACACAAGGACCTCACCGTCCTCCTCGCAGAACGAGCACGCGGAGAGATCGGTGAAGACCTCCGGCTTCCCGCCCGCAAGCATGCAGAGGGCGTCGAATTCCACGGGGTCGCCGTTGTCGATGGCGTGTTGGAACTTCGCGGCCAGCACGGAGTTCTCGGCCTCCTCGGCGAAGGCGAAGGCCGAGAGTCCGGTCCTGCCCCCGTTCGGGCAGTCCCGGTGCCAATGTCTCGCCTTCCCCTTAGCACACACCTGATTTTGGCAGTACGGGATGGTCGCACCGCTGTCGCGGTGGAAGGCCACCTTCCTCGAGACGGATTGAGACCAATTCCCCCCTTTGGGGAGGGGTGAGGCCGCGAAGCGGGTTTTCACGCGGCGGTCCGGCTTGTCCGCGCGAGGGGTAAACCCCCGTGGTGACGGCTCGGACTCGGCGGTGACGAGGAAGGTGGCCAATTGCCTCTTCAAGTCGAGCACCATTGTCCGTAAGTCCGCGATCTCACTCGCCGCACCCGACCCATCAACGTCCTTCTCCACGAAGTGCGTGCCGTGGGAGTACCGGTGTGCGGATGCGGTGGCGGTGCCCGCCCGCACGTGCTCGCCGTAGCACTCCCGCACCCACTGCCCGCCCGCACGTGCTCGCCGTAGCACTCCCGCACCCACTGCTGAATAGTGAGTAGGTCGTGGGCGGCTCGTTGGTCGTGAAGAAGCAAACGGGACACCACCGGCTGGTAGAAGGTGGCGTCGAGGGCCTTGATGAAAAGGGACTTCACGTCCTCGTCCTGGAGCGTTGATCTGGTCCTTGCAGCCTTGAGCGCGGCGTTGAAGTCCTCAATGGGTCCATGAGGGTCCACGCCCGCAGCGATGCGGACGGCAAACATGTCCGCTTGCCCCTGGAAGGGGTCCCCAACCGGGATCATCCGACGGGCGAACTCGAGCAGGACACGCTTACGAACCGTCTGCCGGGAAGCTGGCGTGGGACGAGTCCAACCAGTCCGCTGCGGGCGACGAGGGGTCGATCAGCAGCTCGATCGTGGAGAACAATAAATTGTTGGCCTCCACGCGGACGGCCAAAGTCTTCGGGGTGCTTGATTTCGGATTTTTGGATTTTTTTTGCTCTACGTTAGATTTCAGTTTTTCAGTTTTCAGAATGCTTGATTTCGGATTTGGGGATTTTTTTTTTGCTCTACGTTAGATTTCCAAATTTTCAATTTTGGCCGAGTCTGCTCTACGTAAGTTTCAGATTTCAGTTCTTGGAATGCTGATTTCAGATTTACAAACCAATTTCAGAATTTTAACATCGTCACTTCGCTCAGCGTTAGTTTTCAGATTTCAATTTTGATTAATTTGATATATGGTGGATTTCAGATTTCAGTTTTGGAATGCTGGATTTCAGAATGGCATTTGTTATTCGCTTCTGCCGATGGGCAGTTCGACTAAGTGGTTTGCTTTAGGGATGCATATCTCAAATTGGAGTGCTTCGCTATTCGCAGGCAATTGATGCCCATTAACCTGCTTGCACGGACCACCTGGTGCCCGTCCGTCATAGAAGCCTCCCTTTTAACCGCATGGGGATGTTGGACGGTTAGAGTACTGACCGCGACGGGTGGGTTACTCTACACGAGTAACACACCGGAAGCGGCCAGGCTCAAAAATCGTCCATCCCTTTCCACAATACTGGGGCCCGGTAGAGACCGGGGGGATGCACTTCATTTTTGTCGCAAGGTTATTTTATTTGTCGCACCGTGCGACAAAACTGCAATTATACCGTGCGACATAAATGAGCGTTGCGCTCATTTCTGTCGCACCTGCGACAAACATGAGCGCAACGCTCATTTCTGTCGTGAAAATTCGCAGAAATCCACAAAATTCACAGAAAATTTTCAGATGACCAAATTTGTATGGACAGGAATAGCAAGGATAACAAATTATGAAAAACAAATCGGACAAACGATTATTTTAATTGCATTCAGGGTGTCGTGTTGAACGGAGGAATTAATTCGCGAAAATTCCTTTCAATAAAATCGCCACACAGAAAGAGAATCGGACCCCATCCCCACCCCATAATCGATGACGATGACGATGACACCCGAATGGTGTCATGGCATAATGATGAGGTCAAACACGCTCGAGAGTTTTCCAGTGTCGGCTTTTGCAGAATCGTGACCGTTTTTGCAAAATCTGTCCGTTTTTGCAGTGGTGAGTGTTCAAATGTCATTTGTTAAATATGCAATTTTAAGAATAACACGGAACGTTTCCCCCGCAGTGTGCCCCTGTCGAGCCAAAACAAGATTACTTCTTAAGATCATGTATTAATCTAAGCAAGAATTTCCTATTGAATATTATCACATATTCCTACTAAGTTTATCGATACGCGCATCACGTAGAATGATACCCGCAATCGCAACTATTGGGGGTTTTAGAAACTCAAAATTCCGTTCGCTATACCCGGATGAACGCGCCAGCCTACAGGGAGATGTATGGTTGACTGACGAGTCTGTCCAATTTATTTCGGAAAGATAACACATACCAGGTGCTATTTTTGCAAACAATTCCCTCACGCGATGCGCATGCTCGCTTGCAAGCGAGCGCGCGAATGAGGGAAGAAATCCTAGCGGAAACGTGGACGCAAATGACATCCGCGTTTCCGCCAGAGCTGTCAGTGCAGTGTCAGATGCTCAAAATATGTTGTATATGCATATGAGATATGCGTGATAAAGCCATGCTGTGCATTATGCGTCGCTGCTGCGCGTGAGTCGAGTCAGCGGACTCGACGAATGACAAAATCATCCACACCCTCTAACGCGCCGCGTCCAGACTCCTAGAATCTGAACGGATCTTGCGCGCGCAAGAAATATGAGGTTCCTAACATACTTTAGAATGCATATGCAAAGTTACGTTGTGTTTGGTAGACGGGATTATTCCAAACACAACGGTCGCTGAAGAGTGACTTACGGGGCGCTCAGTTCAGCGGTCTTAGCAGTATATAATGCAAGCGGATTCTGTTTTCCTCGTATGAAAGTGGTAGTGTTGCGACAAATTCATAATTGGAAATTCCGCATATCTTTGTGGTATAATTGTGAATTGTTAAACTCTCGTTGTCGGCTACGAGCGATCGGTCGAGACAATCCGGGGTAGGACTGCTGATGCTGAGGTCGGTATCCCTCAGATGCTATCGTATCATGATTGGCCGGAAAAGCGCGAGCGCTCGACACAATCCGGGGTAGGACTGCTGACATGGGCAGAAAGTTTTTGGAAAATTTCCAACGGCATAATTTTTGAGGGACAGCTCCTGCGGTGTGGCCTGTTGATGTCACTTTTTCCCAGGAAACCTGTTTCGCTCCTTTAAGGGAAACGAAATGAAAAACAGCATATTTCTGAAAAAGCTGCGAAGCGTCGTTAATATAAACGAATCTTTTTGCGACACGACAAATAAAAAGACCTCGCGACACGAATGAGAGGGTTCCGAGACCGGGGTGCGATTTTCGAGGAGCAAATCTTCTAAAAAAGAGTGCTCTGGTGCGGTTTTGTTGTCTCGAACAGGGACACGAGCCAAACTCAACCCCACTGGAGGGATTGGTTTTCTTCGATGGTGCATGCCGCTTCAACGCGTCGCCGGATTTGAGGCAAGCCTCGTTCGGGGTGGCATTCTGCTCAGAACAAGGTCAACCGTGGACTCGGGACTACGAGCGCCTTGGATCCAAAACAAACAACTATGCAGAACTCGTGGGAGCTGTGATTGCAATCCAGAGAGCGATAGAATGGAACATGGCCACAGCAACAATTATTGGGGACTCGGAGCTAGTGGTGTCGGCCTTTTCGGGCTCCCGTAACGTTATCGCAAAAGACTAGGTCATCTTAGTCCATACTACGCACAGAATAATGTAGCCCTATTGCGAAGACCGAATCGTTGTTTGCTGTGGAGGGGAAGAGAATGTGTGACACTGTTTCGCTCGTAACGACCCAGTTTTTTCAGAACCATCCCATAATCCAGCCTGAGCCTCAGGTACAAGTTGCAACACATGTAGATGTGGACACACGTTCGATTGCAAATCACAAATTCTAGGGCTCTAGTAAAAGCATTCGCAATTGGAATGAGGAATAATCGCAA
This sequence comes from Cymbomonas tetramitiformis, assembly GCA_001247695.2. NCBI lineage: Eukaryota > Viridiplantae > Chlorophyta > Pyramimonadophyceae > Pyramimonadales > Pyramimonadaceae > Cymbomonas > Cymbomonas tetramitiformis. The sequence goes on along the minus strand of LGRX02014413.1, from coordinate 247 downwards.
TTGCAAATATTGGTGGCACAACTGTCGAGTGTGACAACGTAAAATTCCCACAACCGCCATTTCCCATTAGATTAAGATTTATACTGTGATCTGTGTCACCGCTGAGCGCTGACACGGCGCTGAGCCGATGCGACCAAGGGTGCCATTTAGACGCGACAGCGCGCCGTATTGGACGCGCCAGCGCGATCTCTGGGGATCAGGCGCCACGCCGGCGCCGTGGCGCGACGGCCCCTACAAATTTAGAACC
>LGRX02014412.1:35984-58129 GCA_001247695.2 Cymbomonas tetramitiformis | reverse complement strand
GAGTCGTGGACGTCTCGTATCAAGGAGGAAGGAGGGGTGGTGTCGTCATCGGTGGGGTCGGCCATCGGCTCGGGGCGCGGTGAAGGCGAGGCGGGCGGCGGGGAGTCGTCGACATCTCGTATCAATATCGAGAGAGGGGTGGTGTTATCGATGGAGGCTGCGACAATGAGCATGATTGCAGTGGCAATGGACATGAGACAATGTCGCACGCCATGTGTCCGTAATTTTATGGGAAATACGCGGTCGGCGTACATTACCTTGCCCGGTTCTTCTTCCAAAATGGACGGGATCGGCAACCATGACGGGTACCGTAGGGTCGTTAGCATGTCTTGGGCGCAACGATGAAAGTCGCGGGGAGTCATGCGAGTTGGTTCGTCCTTGCGATGGCCACAAGTGTAAATCTGAACCATGCCGACGTTTCTCGACTTACGCGCTTCCAATCTAGAAGCGGTTACGTGACAAAGAGCACGCATCATGTCTTCCGTTTGGCACCTGCCACGTTAGAGTGCAGTTAAGATGTCGCTAGTACGTCGATACATAGTCTTTACCATGCTAACGGCATCATATGTGTGCGACAGTGCTGCGAAGGTCCAAATGGACGATTGTGATTCAAGAGTCCAACTGAAAGTTAGGGCACTTTCAAAGGGTCCTTGAAAAAACGAAATCACTCACCTTGCATCATTCACGCACGCCACAGTGGTTTCCGCCCATTGGCTAACTCGAAACTTCTTCGTGTGCTCCTCGAAATGTTGACCCAACCGGAAACCCTCCGGACAACCGACGGTATCGGCAGCAAGTGGTACCGCCGGAGTTGATGGTGCATGCGGAGGTGGCAATATTCACCGGACCACGCGGTGGTGCCAAGGGTACTGGGTGAGGTGCTGGGTGACACATGGCCATTCGGGCTAGTCGTGGCGCACGCGTTTTGGCCACCGGTCGTTCTTGTCGTTGGAGGGAAAGCCCACGGTGACCCGGGGCCGCGCGGGGTGTACTTGCGGACGCCTGCACGAACTGGTCATCGGATGCATCGGGGGGAAGTTGGCGAGTCCATTGTTCACGTAGCGCGGAGAAATGCTCTCCGGGGCGAAGTGCTTTACGGGGCATCGCAGGCCTGTGACCCCCCCCCCGTAGGCGCGTTAAGACGTGGTTAGTACGTCATAAAGGAGTCCTAATGCCACACGTTAGGGTGTCATTAGGATACCGTTAGGATGGGCGAACTACAGGCATCCTAAAGGCCTCCTAAAGGTGTCCTAAACCAGGGAATCTTTTGAGGAATATTCCTCTAGGCGCGTTAAGACGTGGTTAGTACGTCATAAAGGTGTCCTAATGCCACACGTTAGGGTGTCATTAGGATACCGTTAGGATGGGCGAACTACAGGCATCCTAAAGGCCTCCTAAAGGTGTCCTAACCAGGGAATCTTTTGAGGAATATTCCTCTAGGCGCGTTAAGATGTGCACCCTAAAGCACGCCCTTAGGACACCTTTAACATGTTGTCGCCGCTAGCATGTAGTTAGCACGCCTTTAGCATGCGTGGCGTTAGCATGTTAACGGCGTCTAGTCTCACCTAGTATGCCCCTAACGGCGTGGCGATAGCATGTTAACGGCGTCTAGTCTCCATTAGTGGGTACCGTAACGGCATACTAACAAAGACGCATGCAAACAAAAAAAAACAAAAAAACTGCAAGTCTGGCGTTAGGATACTAAATGACACCATAAGAGCATGCTACCGGCATAATATCCGCGTAATGTACATGGCATGCTAAAGGGGTACTAACGTCATATGACTTGTATGACATAAGCTATAAGACCCAAAAATAGCGAAAAAAACAAAAAAACAAAAATTTGGCAGGGAAATGGGCAAGTTGAAGGGAACATACCCCTCCAAGCAAAATGTTGGTTTTGTTTTTTTGCCATAGATATGAAGCATTTTGTGCGCACGATTTTTTCAAAATGCGCAGGAGCAAAAAAATAAATATAAACAAAAGAAATAAAATGAAAAGTTCTCACCGCACCGCACCGCACCGTCGCGTCGCGTGTCCGAGACAGACCGACCGCGACCTGCGCCGACCTGCGCTGGTCACTCGAGCGCGACAGCCGCGACGCGACAGGGACAGCGACAGCCGAACGACAGCGACATTGATTCACGATACTGATACTCATTGTCATACTATCCGATACTCATACAGATACTGTGACACAGGTGACACGCGACAGTCGACTGCGATTTTCATGTGTAATGAACTCTACTAAATACACCAACTTCTGACTCAAGATGCTTCGAATATACCCAGGATATAAATTATTTTAAACGATCTGGATTTAGCAAATTCTTGATCCGACTGCTTTCGTGGATGAAGATAATGATGGAGAACTCTGGCAAACTGCCGTACGGCGTATTAAGAGTGTAATGAAAATCCTCAGATGCGAATTATATTTTTCATTGTTTACAAATTCCTTACAGCCGTTCGATTAAATCAGAAGGACATCTAAACCGTTATTGAAATCGCACCGGTATCTTTCTGGAATCTGTCCGCTTCCGTTCGCGCTTCTTAAGCGCTTTACACTGTGAAAACCTAGTGCAGCAGGGTAGATTAATGAAGAGATTGATAACTCTTCGCGATATATTAGAAGCGAATAATGTTTAATATAAGGTATTATGAACGCTAGGAAGCATCCCCGCACAGATTCGGTGACTGGAAGCAGATCCCGGATTCCCCGCTTCGTGTGGCGGAAGCGGGAACCGGCATCCGCAAAACGGCATTCCCTTCGGTATCCTGCCGAAGGGAACGCTAAGAAATAGTAATAACAACGACTTAAACATATTTTCAACGCTGTATGTGTGCATCTGTGTTTCATTTGGTCATTTGGTTCACACGCTTCGAGCCCCGCGGCACATCCGGGATGGCGCTTCAGAACTAGCAGATTGATCTGCTGTTTCTTTGAGCGCAAAACGGCCAGAAGGGTTTCGTTTAAGCGAAACTTTTCTGCGTCTTTGAGAAACACTTTCGGAATATTTTTCATACATCTTATCCACTTTTGGATGCGCCATACTGCAAGGCGGATAATGCAGCGGATCAAAGCGAACCCTGAGCGATAAACGTACCCACCGTAGTGGAACGTTGACGATATGTTTTCGAGTGAAACTTGAAGTATATCGGAGAGAAAAGTTTTAGTTTGAAAGATTCATCGGAAGGAAATCTTTCAAATCTCAGGCATCATGCGCCAAATTGAAAGGCGGAAACGATCGGGCGGGAACCCCTACCCTAGGGCTCTCGTTAGCAGGCGGGAATCCTGCGAACGAGAAGAAACCCTTCCGATAGATCGAACCGCCGTGAAAAGTTGACCTTAGCACAGCTTTGACCGGAAGCGGACATGCACATTAAACGGCATTATGCACATTTAGTCGGTTTCGAGTTACCCACCTGTCAGAATACGGAATCTGATGGTGCAGATACAGTCTGACAGAATATTTACGGTCGCGATGTAGCCTTTTGGGTCATCATGACTGCGGCGATTATATCGAAAATTTTTGTATAAGATAAATAGTATATGGAGACAAAACGCTGTACGACAGCGACATTGATTCACGATACTGATACTCATTGTCATACTATCCGATACTCATACAGATACTGTGACACAGGTGACACGCGACAGTCGACTGCGACTCGAGTGATGCGGGATGCCGCTGCCGATGCCGCGAGCCCGCGACGACCAGTTCGAGTTGAATATTCAAGCGAAGGGGAAGGTGAACGTTGAAGTGGAATACACTCAACACTGTGTCCATCGAACTACAATAAAGAAACTTTAAGTATTCACAAGTCAAAGGCAGCGGTGAACGCAGAGTTATCGGGTAGTGGGTGCTGTTTTATGTTTGTTCTTGGTATCATAAAAATACTGCACTACGCTACATATTCATAGTGAATGCGAGTGCTACTGTAATTTTTCTGCGCGCATGTCGGTGTGCTTAGCATCGAATTGAGGGGTGAACGAGAAGTAAGTTCTCGCTAGTCGTATGAACTAGATGAAGTTGGTTAAATTCCAACTCACCCCACTTGGCCTTCTTATTTTCCTTTGCTACTCTTATATTTCATCTTATGATATTTTTGCGCTTTACTATCCATTGGTATTGAGTTGCGCGTTGTTTTTCAGATCGGCTGAAAATGAGCGAGTGGAAAGAACTAATTTTCAGCCCATGACCAACACCAAGACCTAAGGTGTGTGCGCTATCTTTCCTAGGTTGGTATATAAGAATTTGCGCGTTTGTGTTATGTGCTTGCTTTACTAAGCGTGGGTTTCTTTGTTGCGCTTTATTTTTCAGATCGGTTGAAAAGGAGCGAGTAGAGAAAGCAAATTTTCAGCCCATGACCAACGCCAAGACTTAAGGTAAAAGCTATACCCTTTCTAAGTTAGAACCTAAGCTGTTGTGCTTTTGTGTGAAGTTTCTCACTTGACTAAGTGTTGGTTTATTGTTCCACTTGCTTTTTCAGATCGAATGAGAATGGGCGAGTGGAAAATCTCGGAAGGTTTTACTCCAAGACCAACGCCGAGATTTCTCGCTTGTTGCACGTTGTTTTAAAGAGATTAGGTTGATTCCCTAGAGGCAATTTTCGGACTAGAGCCTTGTTTTGAGCGAATTAGGCTACGAATGGGGCAGCCCTACTTACGATTGGATTGTATTGTGGATAGTAAAAATATTAACGTTTCTAGACTTGTCAAAGTGCATTCAACCACGCATATGCTTTGTTGTGCATCACACTTGTTTATCACACCTGTTGTGCATCACACTCACCAATCACAATGTATCTCGCACCTCACAATGCATATGCCTTCGCATCAAGCTTCCCCCGATATGAATACTCGCAACGTTCGCGTTAGACTGCTTGTGTAGTTATGGCATAGTTAGTATGCGTTTAGTATGCGCCCTAACACACTAAAGCTATGCTAAAACCAACGTTAGTATGCCTTTACTATGTCCCAGATAGCATGTCGTTAGGACGCCTTTAGGGTGTCGGTGTTAGTATGTCCTAACGTCGTCATATTAACATCATAATGGCATCCTAACGCCAGTTATAGTGCATGTGTTAGTATGTCCTAACGTCGTCCTACGAGCATCATAATGGCATCCTAACGCCTGTTAATATGCATATGTTAGTATGTCCTAACGTCGTCCTACGAACATCATAACGGCATCCTAAAACCAGTTAAGATGCATGTGTTAGGGGCGTCCTAACGGCATCATATGCACGTACTAACGGGTCGTTAAGACGTATGGCGTTAGTATGCCGTTAATATCTAGTCTCCATTAGTGGGTACCGTAACGGTATCCTAACCGCATACTAGCGGCATACTAACTTGACTACATATACTGCTGTTAGTATGCATTTAGTACACCTTTAGTACACATACTACAATTTCCTAGGACCGTAGGGTTACGGGAAGCTTGTGCACGAGGCGGACTTCATTTTCCTTGCTACGCGTTGGTTGACGTTGGAAATTTTGGTCGGATCCGACACCACTTTCCTTGGCCGCGTCACTCTGCATCCACATGCCCCATCCACATGCCACAGCTTTCCTTGCTTTCCTCGACAACCGCGTTACGACTTTTGGCCGCCGCTCCTTCCGTACCTCGTCCCACTTTCCCTCACTTCGTCTCTAACCGCCTCCAGGGAGCGTCATAGTCTGGTAGGCGATAAGCGCCGTCGTCGGAGAGCCCATGGTCCTTAAACTGGAACCACATTACCCCTGACAGCGGGTGGTCTTTCCCCAGGCGCTTTAGGTCTCGACGGATGTCTTGCCACCAAGACTCCTGGTCGGAATCCGAGCAGGAGCTGACGTCGGATGAGGTTCCCGCTTTCCCTACTGGACGGCGGGCACTCGTTCCCTGGGACGAGTCTGAGGTGACTGGGGTCGTCCTGGGGAGTCGGCGCCACTCGCGGAGACACCTTCTGACCATCTGAGTCATCCGGTGGCTCCGGGCTCCAACCCACCAGGTGCTCCTCTCCTTGGCGAGCATCGTTTGCTGGTGCCATGCCATGAAGGCGGCCCCAGCTCGACGTCGACTGCCCCTGCGCCACAGACCCTATGACTGGACGACACGCTGGCGCCATGCCGCGAAAGCGGACTCGACTCGACGCCGACTGCCTCTGACAAACAGGCTCTGAAGTTGGGCGACCTGCTGGGTGACGTCCTTCCAAGCTTGGAATGCCAGGCGCCGGAGTTCGCGCTGATGCGCTGACCGGTCCGCTCTGGCCTTCCATGCGCGACCCACGCAAGCCGCGCAGTTGCGCGCTGATGAGCTAGCAAGGAGACTCTTGCACGTCGTTGCGCTGAGTCCAGCGCCCAAGTGCTCCATTGACGGAGGGCCAATGCGAGCATGGATTGACGTCGCCCCCCTCGCCAAGCTGGCTTGGGCCGGATGCGAGACTCGTGCTCCCTTGACCGGACGACGTCCAGCCGCTCTGAGCGCCGGACATCGTCAAACTCCCCTTCTGCAGGGGGGCTACAGTCACTGGCTCGGTAAATCTCAAAGCGCCTTGGGGCGCTGGTGAGATTCCCTTGCTCGCACTCCACGAGGGGAGAGAGGGAGGACGCTACCGGTCCCGGCGCCGGCTCCCGACGGACGAGCCTACTGCCCGCACTCCTGCTGGACGCAGGGAGTGGGGAGAAGGGAGCCGCTGAGGGGTTCAGTCCCTTAGCCGAGCGGTCCGAGTCCGACTCGGAGCTGGCGCTCGCCGCCGGTGCCGGAGCTTCGGGCGACGCACGCTTCCGGCGCGCTGGCTGCCGTAGCGCCGAGCTCAATGCGAGCTCGGACACTGGCTCAGCCCCACTGACTCTCGCTGGTGAGGGGGTTCTCGGTGGTGAGGCCCTGGGGGGGCCACCAGACAACCCCGGAGGGGCCCTCAGGGGCGTGCGCGCCGGTGTAACCTCGAGGGCTTCACCGCCGTATTGGCGTGCGAGTGCACGCCGCACTCCCCTCCCCCTCTCACGGGAGCGCCAATCCCGGCTGTCCGACCTGCCAGCCGCGCCCCAGAACTCCGAAGAGCCCGGGCCGACCGACAGACCCGCAGCGCGAGATCCTGACCGACCGGACCCCACGGCTGAGCCGGGGGCGGCGCCGGCTCGACCCCCTCCACGACGACCCGACCGACCATGGAATTCCTCTCCATCCGAGTACATTATATGTGTGCTATGTGTGCGATCTAACTAATTGGAGGTGTTATATGACACGCGCGGTGACCAGCACCCGCCGATCCAGAAATTCACCACTTGTGCGCGAGCACAAGCAGTTACACCGGCCGAAGCGCGGCGATTTCCGGAATAGAGGGAACTAGAAAATTAAAGCTCCATTGGGAACATTATGCGCGGTATGCGTGCAAACTAATCAAGTGAAAACGCCCCACGCCACGCGCGGCAACTAGCACCCGCTTTCAGAAATTTACCACTTGTGTGCGAGCACAAGCAGTTACACCGGCCGAAGCGCGGCAATTTCCGGAATACGGGGGACTAGAGGGCTACACTAGAGGCACGCAAGATCCCAAACCGATCCCGAAATTCAGCAAAAGCTACGCAATTTTAAAAAATTTGCGCAGCGCTTCCGCCGCGAAGGGTCGGAATTGCCGAAAATCTGAAGCGATTCGGAATTTGGTACCTGCGGAACGCCGAAATCCCGGCCTATGCGTGCGTGCGTATGCGTGCTAATAGAAGGGGCAACGCGCGCACCTTAAAAGATTGTCGTTGGGCTGAATTCCTCCACGCCAACGCGGTCCCTAGAGTACCTGGAACCCTCAAACACACCCACCGCCGCGCAACGCAAGCAAAAGAACAGGCATTCTCGATTTCGTAGAAAGGTCTACGCTAGCTAATCACGCAAGGTAAGGTGGCATCTGATCAGAATTCGCGCAAAAAAAACAGGGAAGCAACGTGAAAACACGGAATAATTACCATTTTGTGGGAGTCTACACCCTTTGCTTTCCTCTTCTTTACGGTTTCGGACTTATCTATTATCTACTTATTAAACGACCGCACGAGGTATGGTTTCGGTTGGTCCACTAGTCGGAATTCGGTTTCGTAATTCTTCCTAATATGCTTTTGCTTTCAGTGCATGCTTTCAATACACAATATACAGCAGTTACGGCTTTTTACTTTTATGTTACACTTTTCAGTTCAGTTCTCATCTCCGAAACTGGTTACACTTAGAGTTCTTATACATTCAGGAACTCTTTCCATAACTCAACTGTACTGAGTACTCCGTACAATAGGCTAGGCACCTCACATGAACATCATTCTGATCGGTCCTACTGTACTCCGTACTGAGTACTCTTGCGTTTTGTACTTAGCCGTTTTTCTTGCTCTTGTGCTTGCCTCCTAGCACAAAAATAAAGTGCCCATTCATGTGTAGAATTAAATATGAAGTGCTTGATGCCCTTCGGCCCACATATATTTAATCGCCTTAAACCCGTAACCAACGTTCTAACTTGGGCGTTATAACCTTGCTCGATATCCCCCCCATACGTTAAGGCGTGCCTCATAGCTCATACCTAAAGCATATCTTACGAACATGGGCGTACCTATGTCGATAATACAGAGTTATAAGCTTGTATAGTGCGCATACGGAGAGTCTTGGTGATTTCTTATGATTTGCAGGATAAGATAATATCAACATTTGTATGCATTTGCAAACCAACGCTTGGTGTGGATACACTTATCCATATACTGCTATCGCTTCACACCCCAACTAAAACCTTGGAGTCAAAGGTATAATATAATGTGGATTATATAACCGCGGGTGTGAGGTTATAGGCAACCCAAAGAATTATGATACTTGCCTACCACCTACCCCCGATATGGATTAAAATAAGGTGCCTACCCTGGATCTGGATTAAAATGAAATGTCTAACCCCAACCTAGATTATAATGAAATGTCTAACCCCACATGCACTAATCCCTTCAAAATACGAGTACGGTACATGGCTATCGAGTACTAAATCCCAACTCCGAAAAGAGATACGAAGGTACCCTTCCTCTACGAGTATGGGGAACACCCACTTATGTAACTTAGCTCCCTTATGGATGTGGAGAAATCTTCCTTGGATATGGGATAAACTCACTCGGGTATGGGACTTACCTCGCCTAAGTATCAAACGCTGATGCAAATGATGCTTAGCGAATCTTTATAGTGACGGTCAGTGACATAATCCTATAATGTGTATTTTGGGAATGCATATCAATTCCCAGGGATATGTGTGTGGCATTAAATACGGAGTTCCCTTTTGTCTGAAAGCAGGTAAATTCTTCTCAGTTCCACATTGAGTTCCCTTTACTCAATGTGGCAGGTATACGGGATAGGGTTCACGAGACTACTGACAGTAACCTGACCCGAGTGGCCTTTTCTCACTGGTTCTGTTGTGACAATATGCTCCACGACGGTCATGTTGTCCACCTCCCCCCAAACAGTGAAGCCGTGTAACCATTCGTGGTGCGAGCTTAAGGCAACAAACCAATCCGGACCCCCTTGGATAAGGCACACCATTCCTCTTTCCACCAAAGGGGCCTCTTCTTTGTGCACTGCCTTCCATTGCCGGAACGAACCTTGTAGCAGTGCATAGGGGGGGCCTGGGCCGCCGTACATGTCTATTACCCCGGGCTTGGGGTAAGTCTCGCTCCGGTGGAACGATGACGCTCTACATTGATTCTGGTTCACGAGGCTCTTTACCTGCACCGACCACATTCTCTCACATGCTTGGTCTATCCCTCCCTCTCCATGGAGGATCCCAGCCTCAGGCCGTTGTTTTGTCTTGCGGCAGGACTTCTCCTCCGATAAGGCACTCCACATCTTGCGGGTTGGAATTCAAATATAGCATTGTTTTAATCAGTGCCTCCTCAATTATGAGGAGTCCCCAAATTTTGGAGCAGATGAAAATTGTTGGAGCGAAGAGAGCTTGACTGTTCGACATTCGAGGTGCACGATGTACACTCCCCCTAAAGTGGGTGCAAAAGATGGAAGGCGTCTCTCAGATAATTCGACGCGGAAACCTACTCCGTCCTCAGTGACGGACGGGGTAGGTTCCTGGCGTGACCGAATACCGGAGCCTCTATCGCTGCAAAGAATCCCTCACGGCAGGCCCAGCTGCCAGATTCGAGAAAAAGGTTTCCGCAAACTGGGGACAACCTGCGGTGTGTGTCGCTTCGAAAGCTGTGACTTAATTGCGCCGTGCCACGCCACATAGATTTCGCACAGGCGATATGCTCTGCATTCCCGCACTGTGTGGCACGAGGATGCCGTTTGCCCGTAAGTTTACTTACTTACTTCGATAGTTTCGCGGTCGGGCCTTATTCCCGGAAGGCTCACCTGGGTCACCGTTTGAGGCGCCAGGTCAGATCGGAGGCGGACGCGGATCTCCCCGTGCGAGGTGGCGACCACGAGATGCTCCTTAGGTCCCTCCAAATACGCCGCGTACCTCTGCTCTGCGCGCATGCGCTCCAAGGTGGCCCGTGCGCACCCGTCACAGCTCTTCGCGCAGGAGGTTTGCATGTAGTCCGGGTTCTTCTCGCACTCCCCCTTCGCCGCCCAGTCGCCGCAAGCCGATTCCAAGTCGTTGCAGGCTTGCTGCGAGCTGCTGTCACAAGAGTGCGAAAGGATGCGCAAACCGCGGCGTTACTATAATCAAGGTCTCGGCAACGGTCGCAAATACTTCAACCAAGGCAGCTGACACCGGTCCACAGTACAAAAGCGCAGGCGAACGGGCGCCAACTGGCCGAAGCCACAACTCACCTGCTCGAGTGACTAAGATGCCGCTTGACACTCTCAAAGATGGCACTCACCCGATCCACCGACTCGAGGACAGTTGCTATCCCGATACCAGGAGTTGGATATCAGCTGGATACTCTGATGGGACAAAACTCCAAAAATTTATCCCCTCCCCGTATCCCTTCCTGGAATTGGAAGGAGAAATGCCGACTCCATTGCGAAGAATTAAAGTGCGCTTCGCCAAAGCTTCGGCCGATAGTGGACAACCCATGCTAAACCCTAACCCTGGACTCACAGTCCTAACTGTGACTTGCTATTTCAAGATCGCTTTTCGGGATAAACCAACGAGTTGTGAGCTCAATCAGCAGGGATTGTGTAGTGCTGCTTAGAGCGGGAAGTAACCCGGATTGTATGTCGCCTGGCTCGCGCTTCTTCTCGGGGTCCACGTGATCTTTGGAGACAGCGTAGAGCTCCGAGTATCCCACAAACGCGTCTTCGCGGTCAATCCTCGCCGAAACTGTCCACGCAGCGAGCAGAAACAGGACGAGCGGGCAGCACGCAGCCTTTGAACGGCACATCAAGAGAAGAAAGTTATTGTCACTCGCTTGCTCAACGTAGGTCCACGTCGACTTTTTGGAGAGAGTCGCTAACTATGTATCCATATGTTCGCTCAGTGATGAAATGTTCGCCCAGCTTTCCAACCACTCCGGATCGGCGATCTCTTTTTTAAATGTTTTTCCTAAGCCGATTCACAGCTTCACATGCTTTTTACGCTGGTGCACAGCTTGAGCTTCTAAGGCAAACTGTTTATAGGCGGGAGTACAGTGCATGCATCACCGAACTAATACGTTCGATGTAAGAGATTGGTATTAGTTCAGTGCTAGTATTAGTTGAGTGATTAAACTAATAAATTATTAGTTCAGTCATTGAACTAATATGTATTAGTTCAATGATTAAACTAATAATTTATTAGTTCAATCATTGAACTAATAATCTATTAGTTCAGTCATTGAACTAATATTTATTAGTTCAGTGCACTGAACTAATAAATTATTAGTTTAATCGGTGATGTAATAGTTTATTACTTTGGGCATTGAACTAAACAGACACGGCTCGTATATAGCCACAAGAAATGGGTATCAGATTTTGGGTTTCACTTATCCTATCACAACAAACAATATATCGTTGTGTTCGTCTATAAAAGACCTTTATGTATGCAAAGTTTCATTCGAAAAGACCTCGCGACTCAAAAGTTATTCACGGTCAAGATACCCTATTATTTACGGCTCGTATATAGCCACAAGAAATGGGTATCAGATTTTGGGTTTCACTTATCCTATCACAACAAACAATATATCGGTGTGTTCGTCTATAAAAGACCTTTATGTATGCAAAGTTTCATTCGAAAAGACCTCGTGACTCAAAAGTTATTCACGGTCAAGATACCATATTATTTACGGCTCGTATATAGCATTCAATTGATGTAATATTGCGGTGAGATGCAGTAACGCGGTGAGATGTAATATTCCTGTGAGATGTGATAACGCGGTGAGATGTAATATTCCGGTGATATGTAGCCCTACAGTACTTTTACTCATCTCGTCACGGGCAGGTCGGGCAGGAACAAGGAAGGCCCAGATTCTATAGTATTCTCTATAGCAACGGAATGAAATAAACACCATGCCACAGTTTTTAAGAATGTTGTGAATGCACATTCACTACAGCAGGGTTATGTATTCATATGGCATTCAATTTTGAATTGAGCAGTAATTGCTTACAAAATATCCGAAGCAGTAATTGCTTACAAAATATGTATACATCTAATTATTCCATGTGATCAGCATCCTCCTCATCAAAATCAACCAGATCCTCAGTCTCTTCCTCCATCAACCTGGCACCGTCACCCTGGTGTGGTGCTCCTGCAGGCCACTGTGGGACACTGTCTTGGGTCTCAGGAACCACCGAAACCAAGCTGTCCTGCAGATCCTCCTCCAGGTCACTGACCCCTTCCCCCTCCCAGTCACTGTCCCTCGGGCTTCCCTCACTTCCTGCAGCACTTGGTTCACCTGCAGCTGCTGGAGAAAAAAAGTTGTCCACCTTGGTTTGCCTTGCCCCATCTGACACCAACATCTTTGTCAGTTGCCAAGACAACCAACTTACTGTCTCTGCTGACTGTACCCCAAGCTGTGTGTTTCAAGCCCTTACAAGACGTGCCAGGCACTCGGCCGCGACCCATGACGACGGGTGAAAGTTTATGAAGGAATTAAAGAAAGCAACAATATTGACGCTTGAAATCTGGCGGCAGGGTTGCGGCAGACATCCATCCGATTTCGACACGTGGAACTAATAAATTATTAGTTCAGTGCACTGAACTAATAATTTATTAGTTCCCGTTGAACTAATATATTATTAGTTCAATAATATTTTCCAGAACTAATAAGTTATTAGTTCAGTGCACTGAACTAATAATTTATTAGTTCTCACTGAACTAATAAAGTATTAGTTCAGTGATATTTTTTTAAACTAATAATTAATTAGTTCAGTGATAATTGGTGGATGCACAGATTCGCGTATTAGTTCAGTGCTATATTAGTTCAGTGCTTATTAGTTCAGTGATGCATGCACTGTACCCTTATTATCAGAGTACCCTTATTATCACTGTATCCGTGGGCGATGCCTTGCGGCGATTTATAGCCCAAACCCCGTTATCCCAAGTTGACTTTTGAGTAAATTTGGAAGCCCAAACGCCCCATATATCGGTCGATGCTCTGATTCGCCTTATCTGGTGCGAAAACCCTAAAAATAGTGGACTCCTCAGCCGGTAAAAATCCCCCCTCCTTCTGAAACCAATAGCAGACCTTCATCTAACTCGACAAGAAGTTAAAATTACTTTTTTGGGGTGTATGGAAGATGGTTTATCCACGTGGCTTGGTGCGCATCGCAATACAGCGCTTGAACTGGAGTGTGCAAGTTCACCCTGTCTGTATACGTGATAATAAGGGTACAGTGTCACTCTTGAATCCTTGAGAAAGGCTGTATCCGAAAAACCTTGGCCCTGACGTCCACGTGCAACGACTGTGAAACATTTTCATGTTCCAGCGTATCTTCTTGCGGCGCAATACACGGAGATATTGGCTGCGAAGGCGGGAAACGCGTTCCTTGCTTGAGGTACGTCGACGGAAGTGTCTCACCCTATCCCGCCATCATGGAGCGGGAGGACGAGCTATACAAGGGAAGCCGTAGATTACTGCATTGATAATGATTGCAAGGGATTTCAAGCTCTTAGTGTTTCAAAATTTCGTTCGCTCAAGCCACAAACAATTTGTAGGATGGTGACAAACAAGTTGGAACAACTAGGCTTCGAAAATGCGAAAACCTCCCGTGACGATCAGAGGCTCTCAACGAGAGCTGAGGAACTAGAGTTCCGCGACTTGCTTATAGCAGAAAACAAAACTTGTGAGGGGAAGAATCGTGACGAATTCGGCGAGAAATTTAATAGATAGTTTGAAACACATACAGGGTAGAATATGATGTATATCGGTGTTTTAATACTATCGCTGTAAGCAAAAATATGAGGCTGGGACCGTGAGATATGTGACTGTAAAAGATATAACATATGAGAGTAAGAGAGTCTAAGTAGCTTATGCTACGTGCGCTGTGTAAAGCTGTACGAGTACGGCTACTGTTAGGGTTTGAAATCGGTATGGGGATTTCACTGTACGAGCCGGGTCAAATCATATATATCGTCATGGGGCGAAAGTGCTCCACGACGGGATTTGAACCCGTGACGTTCGCTTCTCTAGTGCGACGCTCTAACCAACTGAGCTACGCGGAGGATGATGATCCTCTCGCGCATTTCAGTGGTAATCGGACAGATCGGACTGTTACAGATCGATGATCGACTATGCGTGTGACATCGACGACGACGTACCAACATGCAACATCCCGACTGCGGGCGTCTGTCATCTTTCGATCCGTGACATATCTCCCCTCTTTTAAAGTGTCGTGACCTAACGACATTCGTGTCGAGTTTAATACTTTTCAGAGGTCCAACCTCAGATGTGATGACGTGGCAGCCTGCGATGAAGCTGGGTAGCAGTTCTTGGGATGCAGCCCATCGCACCGAAGGTGCATCGCAGTTCTTGGGATGCAGCCCGAATCCACGTCATCAGCGCGGGTCACATCGTGCCCATGCATACGCGATCGTAGCGCAGGTCACATCGCCGTGCCCGAGCATAATAATAATAATAAAACATTTACGTCGATGAGTAAGGCAACGCCTTCGGAACGATCTACTTGAGTCTGTTCCCCTCATACATGACAGTCTGCTAAGGCAGGAAGCATTCCACAAAGCATGGAAGCAAGGGTGGCAAGGCACTAATGAAAGCGTGTCTGCCACCAGCGTCGGAAAAAACATCAGCAGGCCGTGGAGCTGATGCACGATGGAGATGGAGGCGGTGTGGGCGGTGGTGGTGATGAAGTGAGAAAAGCCCAGGGGTGCTCCGGCCCCTGGGCCGGTGGTGCCCCCTTAGGGCCGGGGCCCTAAGGGGCCCCAACCCCGTGGGGGTGGGGGAGGGTGGGGGTACACATAGCTGCCTAGCATTTCCCCTGTTGCCTTTACCACATCCGAGCATACGCGATCTTATCGAAAGATGACAGACGCCCGCAGTCGCGATGTTGCATGTTGGTACGTCGTCGTCGATGTCACACGCATAGTCGATCATCGATCTGTAACAGTCCGATCTGTACGAGTACCACTGAAATGCGCGAGAGGATCATCATCCTCCGCGTAGCTCAGTTGGTTAGAGCGTCGCACTAGAGAAGCGAACGCCACGGGTTCAAATCCCGTCGTGGAGCACTTTCGCCCCATGACGATATATATGATTTGACCCGGCTCGTACAGTGAAATCCCCGCACCGATTTCCAACCCTAACATTGGTATCGAAGCGACGGCTCGGAAACCGCCTCAGATGTAACGGCATAAGGCACACGATGTGACCTACGCTAAGATCGCGTATGCTCGGGCACGGCGATGTGATCTGCGCTACGATCGCGTATGCATGGGCACGATGTGACCCGCGCTGATGACGTGGATTCGGGCTGCATCCCAAGAACTGCGATGCACCTTCGGTGCGATGGGCTGCATCCCAAGAACTGCTACCCAGCTTCATCGCAGGCTGCCACGTCATCACATCTGAGGTCGGACCTCTGAAAAGTATTAAACTCGACACGAATGTCGTGAGGTCACGACACTTTAAAAGAGGGGAGATATGTCACGGATCGAAAGATGACAGACGCTCGCAGTCGCGATGTTGGTACGTCGTCGTCGATGTCACACGCATAGTCGATCATCGATCTGTAACAGTCCGATCTGTACGAGTACCACTGAAATGCGCGAGAGGATCATCATCCTCCGCGTAGCTCAGTTGGTTAGAGCGTCGCACAAGAGAAGCGAACGTCACGGGTTCAAATCCCGTCGTGGAGCACTTTCGCCCCATGACGATATATATGATTTGACCCGGCTCGTACAGTGAAATCCCCGCACCGATTTCCAACCCTAACATTGGTATCGAAGCGACGGTTCGGAAACCGCCTCAGATGTAACGGCATAAGGCACACGATGCTTCCGATTCTTTCGCCACATCTTGCTGGGAGCTCCTGAGACTATTGTACGCTCAGATCATCAGCCACTGGTTTATTTCCAGTCCAAATCCACACTAAGCCCCAAACAGGCGAGGTGGTTGGATGAGCTCTCCGAGTACAACTTCCTGTCGCAAACGCGTGCATATGATGGTACAAACACTCTCGGAATCGAACGAACTTGACACTTGCGACTGGTCATAACTTATGGCATCATTAATATTCACTGGTGCCGGTGACTGTTCGAGCAATTCTCAACACAGCATAAGATCGTAGAGCTACAAAATTTTTAAAATTCTGATACCCTGATATCGAACGCTGAACTCTTACATGCAAGCCCAAATTCCAACATGAAAAAGTATGAAAACAGCAGTAAAATGTATCCGTCAAAATTGATATTATATCACAAAATACGAATTATTGTGTACAAAAGCTGTGAGCAGAACTGTCTTAGCACTCTAGCACTGGCACGCGAACAGCCACCTAGTACTTGCGAAGGCAAAACAATAATGAGTCCACTAGCCCGACCTCCAGTCAGAGTCTACTTATATCTCAATGCTCTGTCACATTTCCCAAAATTGTAACGGGTTCTAGCCCTTAAATCTTCATCTGGCCAATGGAAAGTCATTATTCCATGCCAGCTCTAACAATGTTACCGTTCACCGCATTCTGACTGACACGTCAGCGGCAAAGGAGTCACTGCCATCTTCGTCTTATCATTCCCTGGTCATTTGATGGTGACCATATCTTCTCTGACAAGTCTGCATCTCACAGATGGTCATCTTCGCAAAGCCCGTCATGCCGTCACCACTGTCATGCGTGTCACCAGCTGAACAAACCCGGCGCGGTACCATGAGAAGCCGGCGTTTGTTACAGCTGTCGCAAACGCGTGCATATGATGGTACAAACACTCTCGGAATCGAACGAACTTGACACTTGCGACTGGTCATAAGCATCATTAATATTCACTGGTGCCGGTGACTGTTCGAGCAATTCTCAACACAGCATAAGATCGTAGAGCTACAAAATTTTTAAAATTCTGATACCCTGATATCGAACGCTGAACTCTTACATGCAAGCCCAGATTCCAACATCCCCCATCTGTAGCTGCTGCGTGCAGTAGCACAGACTCAAATGTGGGCTTGTTCAGCATACTGGGTCGTATCACCATCTGCCATGAACTTGCCCAAACTGAAAGTGAACATACCAATGCCTTCCCCTTCTCCGCCCTGTAACATTCTGGCTCTGACCAGCGGATTCTTGAACACCAAGACCCACATACACCTGCGGCCAATAGGTCCATGTTCCAGATGCCCAATCACATGCAAGCGTCCTGTCTGACTTAATCGTCTGAAGTACGCAGCCCTGCTCTCGGTCATGTCTGTCAAGTAATAAGATGGAACGTGGACACATGCCACCACACGACTGGCCATTACTGCCAACGGAAACGCGATATCCAGCGCTGCGAACCAAGGCGAAGTCACCACTGCGTCACAGACACCATACTTCTCCTTCCATATGCGATAGTTACCTGGCTGAAGTGCGTCATGCGCCTCAGACCAACCCAACTGAGAGTTCCAGTCATTGTTCATGAATCTCAACTGCGGCCATTGCTCCACCATCACCTCACTGATGACCCCAGTGCCTGCCCATGGGTCCCATCGACGGACTTCCAGTCCACCTCTGTCGCCAAACGCCTCACCTCAGAGGGCACTGTGATGACCAGTTCAAGCCCCCACTGCAGCGCACTAGCTTCTCTCACCTGAGCCTTAGTCATGTGTCTCAGCTCTCCTCGTCTTTCAACTTCTTCTTCAGCCAACGCAGGCACAAGAGGTGCATCCCTCAGATGCCTTGCCATGGCCTTCTGTTCCCGATATTTCTTGCTCAGCACCGTGCGATGCCCCTCATTCCAATGCCCTGGCATGAAGATCTGCACAGCCTCAGAGAGCTTGTCCTGTCTTCCCCAATCAATCTGATCTGGCATGCCCAAGAACATGTCCTCCTCTTTCAACAGCATCTCCCTTGATGAGATGGCATGCCAAGGCTGAGACTCGTCTCCCTTCACCACCCGACGGGGACCCACGTCTGCTGGCAACAGGCGCATCTCCGCAGACAGCTTCTCATTCAATTGCTGCTCCTTCATGCCCAGTCTGTCCTCTAGGGCACCAGAGCTCTCATCTTTCTGGGTCTGCACCTCAACATTGGCGGCTTGCATCCCCGTGCCTGAGCACCTGGGACATAGCCACTCGCCTTCTGGTACTCCATCCAGTGCTGGGGTCAGACACCACAAGTGGTACCCCCTGTTGCATGCGTCGCACAACAGCATCTCTGCTTCCCCATCAGTCTTCCTGCAAACTTCACATGCTAGGTGCTTACTGGGAACGGCTGCACTGCAGTCATACTGATCCTTCACCTGTAGGTGACATGGCGCGATGCTCTGCACGGTGCTCTTCTCTCTTAACTTGGTGGCGTCCTCAAGTACCACCACACCATCCCGCTGTATCTTGACCAGCTTCAGAATGGCAGATTTGGTTGCGACTTCCATGCCGCTGCGAGGCTTCTGCCTGATGTAGACGAAATCGCCCACCTTAAACTGGTGTGGACTAGGCTCATAGCCCCCACCTCTTCTCCCTTCATAATGTAATGTATCACGATGTTGTGCGACCTCCAGGCTGCAACCAGCGTGTACCATCAGTCGCCTCACCACCTGTGCTCTCTGGTGGAGGTCCTTGACTCTGGCATCCTTCTCATCTTCGACCTCAGCACCAAAATCTATGCTGGGCGCCCGTTTCAAATCAGGCGGCACTACTGCCTCTTGAGCAAACAACATGGTGAACGGCGCAACCCCCGTGGACTCCTGGCGTGCTGCATTATAGCTCAGCACTAGTGGCCAGAGCTGCTCATCCCACTCATAATCGAGACCCTTCTCCAAGGCAAGCTTCTTAAAGCAGAACTTCATAGTACGTACCACTCTCTCGGTCAGCCCATTGCCTTCTGGTGAGTCTGGCGAGGTGACTCGCCGGTCAATCAGGCAGTCTCTGCACAGCTGCTTGAACTCGCCTTCAAACTCCTTTCCTCCATCCACCAAGCATTCTGCCGGCGCACCAAACACAGCCAGTATATGACTGCGAAATGCCGCTGCGATGGTGCTCGCCTCCTTGTCAGGAATGGGCACGCAGATTATGAACCTGGTATAGTGCTCGGTCATGATGAGCACTCGGTTGTTGCCAGACTTGGTCTCTCTCCTCGAAGACCATGCCAAATCCAGCGACCAGCGATACATGAACGACACGATCTCAAGGGGGGATAAACATGCCTCCTCTCTCGCATAATGAGTCTTCACACGCTGACAGGTCTCACACTGGGTGACCACAGCCTCCACGTCTTTCTTCAGATCGGCCCACCAATGGCGCTGCCACAAAAGATGCTGCGTACGTCTTATGCCCCAATGTCCAGTTCTGGAGTGGTATTCCTTTACCAACGCGAGACGGTCAGCAGGCTTAGGTATTCTCACCTCCTTGCCCGACATGGTGACCATGTAGATCTCGTCCGTGGCCTCGTCCCATCGATGTCGTGCTGCTCGCCTCCTTACTCGACGAACTTCCTCTCCTGGCAACCTCACTCTACCATTGGACTTTAACCATCTAAGGCACCATGCATCATCGTGTACGTCTCGATGCTTGTCACGGTCTGACTGCTGCTCAGCCACGCTGGCCATCAGGTCCTCGAATCTGGTGGTGCACGCCAACCTGGGGAGCCTCATCTCTGACTCTTTGGCAGGCGGACTCCCGGCAGGCACATCCACGCGCGCTGCTGGGGTTGCGCCCTCCTTCACGAAGTGGTTCTCATGCCTCTGACGATACTGCGCCATGGTGTAGAGCTGCCACTCTTTCTTCTTCTTCTTCTTGGTTCCAGCCTTCTGTCGCTGGGCTCCAATTCCTTCTGCGCCTTTCTGCCCTTGCGAGCACATTATCCGCAGCTTCTCCTCCCAGTCACGATGGGTCATAGTCTTCGCCACCTGCTGGGTGTATGCGTTCGAATTCTCAACCCATTCCGCCAGCAAAGCTTGCCTCTGCTGAAGGTCCGACCTCTCGTGGTCTGCCCAGTTGTTGTCTACAGCGATGGGCTGTCCTGGGGAATTCTCCGCCTCTGGGGATTCCTTGCTGTGAGGGAGCCCCTTCCTGCTTGCTTCTGCGACCGCCATCAGCAGCTCCATTGCCCTGCGATCCATGGCCAGGCCCAGAATGCTTGCCAATTCTACGTCGTTCAGGCCATCGGCCATGCGTAGCTCACTTGCGCTGTAGCCCATGGCTCGCGCCGTCTCTTCGAGGTTCACTTCTCGAGATTCTTCCTCGGCGTCTTCATCGTCCTGGTTGCGCACCACGGTGCCCATCCTCGCTCTTCTGAACGCTCTTGACCCTTGCGTCGCCATGATGGTGGGTAGTGCCCTCAATGGTTCTCCCACCACGTTCACCACGTAGTGAGGCGCGCGGTCTGTCCTTATCACTGGCCTGGGATGCCAGCCCTTGCATATGATTGACGATACGATTCGTCCTTCTGGTCTCACCACCTTGCTCATGACGGAGCGAAACTGGTGGCTCTGGAACAAGTTGCTCCAATACGCTCGCAATCGATGTGCGTAAGCGCCTGCTTGTGCTGCATCAAAGGACACTGGTCGACCAATGACGCTGCGCCTCACGCTGTTCGTCCGTATGACGTTCGAAAGCCTGCGTCTCTGCGCTGCATATTGAAGCAGCTGGAGAAGGAGGACACCGCGATGTGAGATCGGCTGGCATCCTGGACGCCCTTGGCGCATGAACGACATGGGTAGCAGCCCCATGGCGATCGACAGAAGGGGCAGACGAGCCGCCTGCGCCCGGCTGATGACGTGCAGGGGGGTCTCGAACCTCGTGCACATTCCTTCGCAAGGCCGTATCCATGTGTTCGGGTCTCTCGGCCACGTGAGCCTGACGGGCGGGCGGTGGTGGCGGCGGCGGCGGCGGAAGACGCAGCGCCTCCAAGGCCCCCAGGGCTGGCATCAACCACGGCGCGGCCGATTCCCTGGTTCCCCATTGCAAGCACGTGAACTTCCGGTCGTCCCGCTCGAAATACTCATTCGTGAACTCAGCATGCCAAGGAAGACACCGCTCGTCCTCCAGGAAGACGTAGTACACGGGTGTGGCATTCGGGTGCGCCATGCAGCGCAGCACGTGTGCCGCCCCAATCTCCACGTAGCGACACAGCGAGCACACGACGTTCCTCGCATGACCCCCCGGCAACCTGTGCCCTGAGTCACGGTGCGACAAATCAGCCCAGGCTGAAACCATGGCCTCCAGGAGGCTGGAAGACGTAGTCTGTCCCCCAAGAGGGAGACGCCAGCCATTGTTCCCGCACGCGATGGTCTTGTTATGCTTCTTCTCAACTTTGCTGGTGATGCCCGGATGCTTCCGCAGCCTGAGACCCCGCTCCTTGTTGCACACGCCAAGCTGGTACATGACGCGCTGGCTTCTGCACCGATCATAGAACGTTATGCCAAACCGTATCATAAAGACAGTGAGGCTGCGGCGATCCTTCAAGGCTTTCACCTCCTCCACGGACAGAAATTGGCACACTGAACTAACGGATGCGGTGGCCATTCGTGTAGCGTCCCAATCTGACTCTGCCGGAGATGGAGGCACCCTCCCATCAACCCACCCCCTATGCGTGTGCGCACCCTCCAGCTCAACCCACCCCCTATGCGTGTGCGCACCCTCC